>CAIGQQ010037704.1:949913-963245 GCA_903798035.1 Danio albolineatus | reverse complement strand
ACTGCATGGAAGGTCATTTTCAAAAATCCATAATATGGGCTCTTTAACAAAGTAATAAAATAATAGAAGTTTGAAGAAATGTTACTTGGACATAAAAATGTAACAATTTTACTCAAGCATCATATCTAATAAATCCAGACAAACATTTAAAGTAGTCTCTTTTTTTTTCCCAAATCTGTATACAAATTAAGGTGACACGGTGGCACAGTGGTTAGCATTGTTGCCTCACAGCAAAAAGATCGCGGGCATGTTCTTCCCGTATTTGCATGAGTTTCCTCCGGGTGCTCTGGTTTCCACCACAGTCCAAAGGCATGTGCTATAGGTGAATTGAATAAACTAAATTGGTTGTAGTGTATGTGTGTGAATGTGTATGAATGTTTCCCAGTTTCCAGTGGGTTGTAGCCGGAAGGGCATCCGCTGTGTAAAACATATGATGTATAAGTTGGTGGTTCATTCTACTGTGGCAATTCCTGATTAATTAAGGGATTAAACCCAAGGAAAATGAATGAATGAATGTATAAACTGTAAATTGTAAATTCCAGAAAAAAAGCCACGAGGAACTTCATATTGACCTGATTTTGATTAAAATTACCTTACACCAATTCTATATTTGATTTTACCTGAAGTACTGTATGTCAACGCTTTTGGATCACAAGCATAAATTCAGATGTACTTGCAAAGTTACTTAAAGTCAGAAGAATATCTGTTGGGAGACTATCAAAATAATATTTTAGCACACAGTGTATGACATGTAGTTGCAAAGTTACTCATAGTAAAAAAGAAGTCTAAAATGAACTATAATATTCATATTGCAATATATTGACTTATGACTATCGGCATATTACAATATATTGACCTGACAGGTCGTTACATCATATCATCATACCATATGTTTCAGTTTTACCTATTGGAGCAGTTTTACACATGTCCTGTTGTGTTGGTTTGCAGTCTGTGTGTGATGTTTATGAGTGCACAGAGGGCTGTGAGGGGCTCTGGCCGGTGAGTTCCTTCAGCTTTTGTGTCAGCATGAGCAGGATTTCCTTCCTTCCTGCCCCTCCTCTCCTCTTACATTGTGCTCTGCTTCCCCTGCACATAGAGCTGGCTGAGGAGATACACGGGCCGCTCCACACGACCAGGAGTCCATGCCAGGGCATCTGTCTCAGATCAGTCTCTGCAAGACAGCATCTGAATAAGAAAACAGTTGTCAGATGGTTTTTGGTATTTTTTTATTCATTTTTGGAACTCAGCATAGGTCATTGTGACCTTTTTGAGAGATGGTTTGTCTCCTATGAGTTTTTAATGTAAACTGTGGATTTGGAAGATGAATGAAGTGTGCTTGTATGTGTGTATTTTGTATGTGGGCAAGTGTCAGCATTAGGCATGGGCTGGTATAAGATTCTGACGGTGGGATAACCTTGGATAAAAATATCACGGTTTTACGGTATGACGGTATTGTGTTTACTGCTCTAAAATATACTATTTTTAAATGTCTGGGTAAGAAACAAAACCTTTTTCCCCTTTGAACACAATGTATTTTATTTTGAGATAGAAAATAGATAGAAAGAAAAATAATAATAATAAAGAACATGAAATAAACTTGAGGGTGAGACATTTAAGAATCAATTACAGTGTATAAATTAAAGTCATTACAAAATTAAATGGTCCTGTTTGCATTCTTATTTTTAGATAATGAAATTAAACTTAAATAATGACTAAATTCTTACAAAAAACCCCAAAACAAAACAATTTGTTTGATTTGATGTGTGCTTTAATATTTGTGTTTGGGACTCTTTTTCTTTATTGCATTTTGAAACATCTTGATGGGGGCTGGGCATGTCAGATGCTAGAGAGCATTTGATTGGTCAAGATTTAATGAGAAACTGAAGTAGGAGGTGTCATGAGAAAAATCGTTGATCTATTTAGGCGGAATTGACAAAATGCAAGCTTTAGATGTTTATTATGAAGATTTCTTTACAATTTAAAATGGCTACTTTAGATATCTTTGGAAATAATGTTGTCCTAAAAACAAACAAACAAACAAACAAACAAACAAACAAACAAACAAACAAACAAACAAACAAAAAAGCATTACTAAAAAAAATCTCACACATACCTTAGGAACGGTATAGCAGAAAATTTTGACGGTTTTAAAACCTTGACTTTTCCAAACCGTGGTAAACCTTGAAAACGGTTATCATCCCATGCCTAGTCAGCATTGAAGGGACTTCCATGGCAAAATAAAAGCTCACAGTGTTGTAGTTGTAGTATGTGAAAACAGAAACTTATGAAGTGAGTTTTCCAGCTGAAACCTTGATTTTAAAACAACTAAACAAAACACACATTAAAATGCTACTCTGCTTGATGTCCGAACCTTGCCGTCAATTTGACATCCACACATTGATGCCTCCTTGATCACCAATATAATCACAAAAAGTATTACGATATAAGACAAGTTTTGTTCATCTAAAAGCTTTAATTCCAGATTTGGATTTTGTATCTCTACAAAGCATTTAAACTGCCTTGATGTCTGTAACGAGGACTCAGGGGGCTGAGGATCCATCTGCAGCTTTATTGACAGGTAGTAGCAAACATAACAGAGTACGAGAGGCAGGCTAATGGGGCAGGCAGCTAGCAATTGGAGAGCAGAAAGCAGGCTAATGCCGGGGCAGGCGGCTAACAATCAGATTCCAGAAGCAGGCTAAAGTCAAGGGGCTGGCGGCAAACAATCAGAGAATAAAATCAGGCAAGGGTAACAGACAAACAAACCAGAATGAATGCCTAGTAATGATCGCCAGAGCAAGTCTAGACTTCGCCTAGACTGATGGGTGAGGAGGGTAGATATAGTGTGCGTGATAGATTTCAGTTGGCACTGAAATCAGTTCCAGATAAGTGGGCTGATGGGTAATATAGTTAGTCTGTATGAGTCAGGATTCAGTTGAGTGTTGCCTCTGGTGGTACAGAGGAGGCAAAACCAATGTCTCACTTGTAGCAATGTCAAACTGACATCTAAAATTGGGTCAAAAAACAAAAATTGATTATAGCATTGTACTACTGTAATTGATTTTTGACGTGTTTTTGTCGTGAATTTTATGTTATTTTGACATTAAGAATCGATTTGCGCGTTTTTTGTTTTTCCTTCCTTTTAATTTTTTTTTTACATGTTTTTTTGATGTCGTTTTGACATCAAGGTGCCTACTGGGTTGTATAAATGTGGTTTTGTGCTATTTGTGCTATTTTAATTAAAAATTGAGCTATTTTGATACAATCTTTAACCACTTCCCCAACAGCAGAATGTCTATGAGCTTTAATAAATCTTTTATTGATTGAATAAAAGCTCTTAATCTTATTACATCTATTCATAAGATTGCACTTATTCTCACAGTGTTTTACAGTATTATTTGGCGTTTGACTGTAAAAAGTTAATCTGTGACCAAAATCTGGAATAATTTTTCTTATTGACGAGACATTTTATAAGTTTGATGTCTCTTTTGAAAATGTAAATTGTGTCTCTTTCTTGTAAAAGCACCAACAGTGTTTATTGCTGTTTCTAGTTTTGGTTTACACCTCTGGAAGTGAATCTGGCTTAAATTATCCATGTAATGGAACTAAATACCCTCTGGCTCAGCCGACCTGCTACTGCAGTTACACCCCAAACTCCCACTGTTGAGTGGGACAGCTGATGGTGGACTATTCTCAGTGGTCCTCAGGGAGGCTCAATGTTTACACCTTTACGCAAGATGAATCCAAGAATTGAATACTTGCAGTATTATACTTGCATTTAGATTCCAAGATGGCGCCGGTGACGATGGCTGCCTCCGTGTCGTGCTCTGCAGTAGTTTTTGTGTTTTTGTTAGTTTGTCCTGTTTTTAGTCACATTCCTACAATTAGTTTCACCAGAGACGAATTGTTGGACATTCGGATGCATACACCACCAAATACTTTTCCAGACTTGGACTTATCTGATGGTCTGTTGGACATTGTAGTCGGAGGAGCAGCGGTGCTGCTGAAACGCTTTCAGACGTGCAGAATAGGGAAGTGTGCAGGCGCGCTTGTGAAACTCAGACATCGCGGATTTCGAACCGCGTTGCCTAGCATCCATCTGACAAATCTCCGCTTTCTACCCAACAAAATTGACAAACTCATTCTGCTCTCTCAGACAAACAAGGATTTTATGCATTCAGCTGCTCTGTGTTTCACGGAAACCTGGCTAAACGACACCATACTGGACAACGCGCTTCACCTACCGGGCTATCAGCTGTTCAGAGCAGAGCGCAACGAAGTAGCGACGCGGAAATCGGAAAGGTGGTGTACAGATGTAACAGTTTTAAAAAAGTTGTTTTGCAATGAAACTCTTCATATGTATATATATATATAGCTGTATAAGCTGTTGATTTCATGTTTTATCTAGCTAAACTTAGCATTACATTTTGTTCTACTGTAAGTTAATTTAACACTAAAACACTACTACACCTTGACTTAAAAGGATGCTATGTGAAAACTAATCTCATTGCATCATTTCATTTAATTCATCATGTCATATACTCAAGGCATGTTGTATCCTTTTTCATGTATTATATCACAAAGCATATTGTAGAATGTTATTATTCTGTGTTTTTAGAGACTCACGACCCTAATTGCCTTTTAGTTTTCACCATTCTTGGAATGTCTTAAACTGTCAGGATCCAAGAGGAAAAATTAAAGTGCAAAACAGGAAAATCCACAGTAAAGTGCACATGGAAGTAAAGGTTTTGAGGAAAGTGACAGAAACAGAAAGGTGGTAGAAGTGATGAAGGGACCAACCTGCTCCTATAAATCAAATCTGTCCTTGATGTCTTTTGTTATTTTGGTGTCTTGTTGTGGCAACAGTTCACAATCATTATCTGAAAGTTGACACAGTGTGTAGTGACCGAGCTCCACAATATCCTGTAAAGCGTATTTGAGTATTTCCACAAAGCCTTCTCATTGCATGTTTCCTCACACTCTCTGTGTTAGCAGATGGCTGAATGACATGTTTGAATGGAAAACGAGGTGACAAAGCAATAAAGTTATATCCTTCTTTGATGATATCATTTCAAATATATAAAGTAAAACCGCATTCTTCAGTGCTTTTATTGCTGGAGATTGCGATGAGGCTGTAATATTGGATGTAAATAGTTGTTTTTTTCAGTTTGTAATGATGTTATTGTTGAGCAGGCTGTGTTTTTTGAAGGTCGCTGTTAATATCTTGGAAAGCAGGGTGGCCGATGTCTGATAGTCAAATTATTTAATTGTTTATTCTAATTAATAATCCAATTTGAATTACATTAGAATTGTATAAAATTTAAAATATGAAAATGGATAAAAAATAAATGATTCATTAAAAACTAAATGAAACATATTCAGAAATGAAATTGTAATAATGCTGGTTGGCAATCCAGACGCAGCTTTATTTAAAGGGTCACGAAACACCAAAAGACATTTTTTGAGCTGTTGACAGCCATATATGTGTCCCACGCTGCTATAAACACTATGAGGACACATATATTTCGCTAAAGAGTAAAAATTGGTTGTTATTGCGTTATTTCGAGCAAATTCGCTCTTCCGGTTTGAAAGTTTTTTTTGAAGCTGCGTCACGCTGATGGGATCCATGCGTGTTTCAATGTGGAGAGTGGACATCTGTACTGGCCAGTGCATCTTGACATCTCTGAGTGTGTGGCATTAATTTATGAGATAGACTTGGTTCAAACCAATCAGCGCGCTCTATTGTGTATGCGGCGCAACTTCATAAATATTCATGATCGCTTGGAAGATTGTTTGTACCTGTTGCAGTGTTCAGACGGCAGAGAGACGCCACGCTGTGTTGCCAAAACAAGTGGAAGAAGAAGAATTGTTTGGAAACACAAGTCATCAGTGTTGTGTTTATGTGCTGCAACAAAGATTTTGTTTTCATTTCCCCACTATGTGAGCGCAGCTGGACTCCCACGTGCGCGCAGCAGAAATGCGTTTGTAAGGAACTTTTTCACCTGAGAGCTTTCCGCATCTGGAAATGGTGAAATCTGCGGTGAAAATCAGCGTGTGCACAAATGGAAACTCCCATTTTTATGCAAATCTTTCCCTCCCCCGACACCCGCACCTAAACCGAGCTGGACACACCCACTTTCCTGAGCTTTTCCAAACTAGAGATGTGAAAACACCCCGCTGAGACAGGGGGGTTTCGTGGCCCTTTAAGAATCGTCAGACAGGCAAATGGTCAGGACAGGCAGAAAAACAGCATAAACAATAAACAAAACAAAGGTCAAAAACACGGTAAGGCAAGGCAACTTTTGTTCAGGTTTGCATTTTACTATATCTATAGCATATCCAACTAACTAACTAACTAACTAACTAACTAACTAACTAACTAACTAACTAGCTAACTAACTAACTAACTAACTAACTAACTAACCAACCAACCAACCAACCAACCAACCAAGTAAATAAATAATAATAATAATAATAATAATAATAATAATAATAATAATAATATAAGTATAATATAAATATATATACTTTTTGGTTTGGTTGAAACTACTACTTAGGATTCTTTATAGAATTAAAAAAAAACCTGAACATTAGTTAAAGATTTAATATTTACACTACATTTAACATTTAGTCATTTTTTGTCAAACTTTTGTCCAAAGTGACTTACAATTGAGGAGGCAGTTCAGTGTTTCAACAAGAAGAGGAAATAAACACAAGATGTGCTAATTATGCAAAGCATTTTTTTATATGGAGTGATTGTAAGAATGTGTCTGTGCAAATGTGCAAAAACTGGTGTGAGTGTCGGGTAAAGTCAAAGGTCAAAGAGATGATAGAGTGTGTTTCTTACTGGTGGTTTGTCAAACCCACTTAACGGTGTGAGGCACACTCAAAATTAACAATGATTTGGGTTGTTGTGTGATGAGGTGGGGGAGAGAAGAGGGGGGCTTTGTTTTGTTCACGGGGTTTCATGTGATCTCAGAAAAGATGTTTTTAGTTGATTTTACTAATAACTATGATCAGTTAAAGGCATTCTAACTCATTAAAAATAACTTCAGTCAAATCAATAAATCAATAAATCAAAATAAATAGACAAAAAGTTACTAACCCCAAAAACCCCAAACATGCTAATGCTCTTTTCTTTTCTTTTTTTTTGTTTTATGATCAACGTTGCATGAGCCTGTAAAGAGGCCTGTTCAAAATCACTTATTTTGAAAGCTAAAACAGTTCGAGGACATTGTTAATTCTTTGCCAGGCCTGGCTGCAGTACTTCTTTATCTCTGATTTGTTATTCAATCCGCACATAATCAAAAGTCCAACCTAGGTGACAAATTGAGTGAGCGCCGTTTCATCATACGGGTCAGTTAAAGGGCTAGCGACTGGAACAAGAAACCACAAGTACAGCTTTTACAGCTAAGCCCCAATTCACATTCACTGACAGCCACGGTGATGCCTTCCAAAATCTGATTCACCCCAAACCTTTGCAGGATGGTCTTTGTTGCTCCACCGTGATCAGAGACAGACCGCTGGTACCATCTTCCTTGTCTCTTATACTCCGCTAACTAGTCCCGGCCTCCAGCGGAGTGACTGGCATGCTGAAGGGTTTAGCGTGGGCCACTGTTCATTCATACACAAAGATGGCATTGATCCCAGAACACTCGGAGGGGGCACTTTTGGCGGCCCTTTTCATTGACATTCAAGCTGTCTTTAGGGATTTCCAAAAGGAAGGACAAAGTTGTTTTCTCTTTTTCCCTCCAATGACGGCGTCCAATTGCGACCAAGTCTTGGTTTTCAAGAACCCCAATAGCATCAGATCCAGTAAAAATTGGCTTTATTGAACAACCCGAGATGGAATTGCAATCAATAGCACAGTCGTGTGTGCCATTGTTTTACATGCAGCTTAAAATTCAGCTTAGTCACCGTGGGCATGCCGGTTTGTAATGAGATTTTGACCCGTTGATGCATAACAATAAGCTATGAAACGCACATGCAGGAACATTGAATTGCCTATTATGAAAATAATAGTAGGCTATGTGTAGAAGCAGTTTGAAAGCTGTTAAACTGCACATTTGCTTGTCACTGAGACAGTTGGACAATTGGACATAGGAGCTGATACAGTACTATTATAGGCTGCAATCCATCACTTCTTATATTGTGCTCTTGAGGTTCAGTGGAGTTAAAAATAGAGGGTTCCAGTTTTTTTCAAGTACAAAAAAGTGTACGTTTATCATTTTAGGTTCTGCTCGCTTCTCTATCAGTAGGATTTGAACATCGGTTGAATCATGCACACTCTTATTCAAACCTCACTCACGTTTGGATTAGTGTACCAATGTTTCCCCTGTGGTTTAACTTAACTGCCCTGTTTAACTCTCTGGTGTCTGAGGGTGTTTTGGGGGCCTGGAGAAGTTCTGAAATATCCTGACGTTTGTGATTTTTTTGTTGCACAAGTCAGAATTATTAGTTTTCCTAAATTATTATTATAATTAACCCCCCTTCTCCTGTTTTATTTTCCAATTTCTGTTTAATGGAACAAATCTTTTTTTCAACACAAAAGGCTTTCAAGGCTCAACTTTAGGTTGATTATATTAGTTAGGCTAATTAGGCAAATCTTTATAACGATGGTTTGTTCTGTACACAATCAAAAAAATAATATTGCTTTAGGGCTGTTACGTGTTTAAGATGTTTAAGTGGGATGCTGTAACATTTAGGTGAGACAGATGTACTGAGTGCGACAGATCAAGGATGAGGCAGGAGTCAATTCTCCATTTAAAGCTTTTTACTTCATGGATTAAACAATAAGTAACAGTAATTAATGGGGAAAAAAGAAATAAACATTTACAATATTATCTTTAAACGAAAAGAATGAGTGTAAGCCAAATCAAAGAAATAATGAAAAATTAACCCAACATCTTCAGTGTATACGACACTCGATCTAAACTAATTAACTACAAAACTCAAAACTACACAGGTGGCAAAACACTCCAACTAATCTAACAAAACTCAATCTAAACTAAACAAACCTACCACGAAGGTCATAGTTTCAGTTTAGAATCAAACAACAACCATCAAATCATTTTACTTAAAGCTAACGAATTTTATGAGTAAACTCGAATTACCACAGTAAGACTGAGAAAAATCACAATAAAGCCTAAGCATGAAAACGATTGCGTGGAGCACAAAGTTACGCCGAGGCAGAGCGCACACCACACACTGGTATGTCGGAGCTTTAAATCACATGGCACATCCAGGGATTGGTGGAACTGACACCGTCATAATGATGATTGACAGAAAGAATTGGACCAATAAGAAATCTGAAGGTGGAGTAGGAAACGGAGAGTATGAAAATATTAATGTTCGAACATAACAAGGGCGCTAATAATGTTGTAACTTACATTTTTTTTCATTTTTTTAAATTAAAAACTGTTTATCCTAGTTGAAATTAAACAAATAACACTTTTTTTCCAGAAGAAAAAGTTATAAGAAGTACTGTGAAAAAATCCTAGCTCTTTTAAACATCATTTTGGGAAATGTTTGAAAATTTTTAAATTTCTCATGAGAGCTAATCATTTTGACTTCAACTGTACGTGGCTAAAGTCTAATAGCATTGTAAACAACACAAACTGGACTACAGTAATATGTTAGTAACATTTATGTACAAGGGATTCAAGGGGGATCGGGAAAGATCTACAGTATGAGCCAGGATTCATTCAAACTTGGGAAGTCAATTGCGCTACGTTTGTGTGCTGCCTATGAGGTTATCTGCGCTTACAGAAGAACAATTATTTTGTGCTGGTTTAACTGGTAAATGAATATAGCCCTAATATTCACCTGGAGAAGGTAATTTAGGATAGATTAAAGCTGGGTGAACACCAGATAAGAAGCACTGCGTCATGTAGCACAGCGTCTTTTAAAATTCTAAACACTGGGTGCATCTCCCAGCTCCATTGTTCAGTAGTCAAGGAACTAGTATGGGAGTCAGACATTTTAAGTGTTTCTCAGTTTCAAATTTCTTCCAGTGCTCTGAAACATTCACCCCCTGAAAGTCCCACAATGCACCGTGAAAATCAGGGTACATTGATGCTCACTTTGTTCCCTTAACAGAATTCTGAATCGCGAAACATGAATCACATGACCCAAATCACCAAATAATGTCAAAGGAGGGATTTGTTTTTCAAAGAAACTATTATTTAAGCATATTTAACCCATAGATGAACATAGTTAGACAGGCACACGAAAAAGATTCGTTGGATAGTTGCAAACTTAATTTAATTTAAACATTCATTTTTTTTATTTTCGGCTTAGTCCCTTTATTAATCTGGGGTCACCACAGCAGAATGAACGGCCTGAATTTAACCAAACAAATTAAATTTAGTATTTTGTTTAAATTTGTCCCATACAAATTGTTTACAACTACTTACCTTAAAAATGTAGTAAATCCAATGATTTTTTTTTTTCCATAATTCTGACTTGATTTATTTTTGCTATTTAAATATAGCAAAACATTTATAATCTATTAATGATTGAGATTTTGCTGGTATATGAAGTAATGAAATTATTTATCTATAATGCACCTTTAAGGACTCTGGCATTTTAATATGTGAAAAATATAAGTTATGTTGTTATTCATCAGTTTTGATGTTGTTCAATGAGGATGCTCTCGTGTCATCTTCAGTGTGAACCAAGCTCATCACAGTCCTCATCGGTGTTGTGTGCACAACCTACTGATTCACAACCATGGGAGCTAGCAGGCTGATTGAGACGCACCCATTGTTTTCTATGGGTTTATGAACATTGGCAATGCCATTCTGCATCTGTCCATGGTGCCCAGCAACAAATATAAATGAATAATGTTTTCACAGCGTGTCGTCAGCCGGCCACAATGGAGAGCTGAAAGTAAACAGTGCCGCTGAACCAGAGAAACTGGCATATTTTTCTGATCACTGTGCTGAAATTGAGTTTTCTGTACTGGAAAAAACATTTAGAGTGCTAAAGACGACAAGAAGTAAAAAAAATCAAGCTAAATAGAGCCTATTAAAGTCACTTTGTCAAACTACTTAATCTTTTTCCACTTTTTAAGTTGGTATCTGTGTTATTTAGCAGATTCCTTGTATTTGTTAATGTTTTAGACAGCTTAAATAAGCAGAATAATGTATTTAGTAGTACATTATTGTGCAATATGATGCTGGTTTGAATATATGAGTATCTCTATTATGGTTGAGGATATTGGTAACTGACCACACTCTGTAGAAAACACTTATCATTTTAAAGATTTTGTATGTTGTGGCACTAAGAAGTTTGTTCCTTTGTCGCCACTGGCCTGCTTGGTTTGGGACTTGTGGATCATTGGATTTGCTCTTTAGTGTTTAGGCTTTCAACAGTGACATTTACGCTTCACTGAGCTGAACTAAAGTGAAATTCAACTGTGAAAACTGGACTGAAGCAGTTTCAGTTTACTAGAACTGCATGTATATAAAACTGCTTTGACACAATCTACATTGTAAAAGCAATATATAAATAAAAATGAATTGAATTGGGGCAATGCAGTGGCGCAGTGAGTAGCGCTGTCACCTCACAGCAAGAAGGTCGCTGGTTCAAGCCTCGGCTGGGTCAGTTGGCATTTCTCTGTGGAGTTTGCATGTTCTCCCTGCGATCACGTGGGTTTCCTCCGGGTGCTCCAGTTTCCCCCACAAGTCCAAAGACATGTGGTGTAGGTGAATTGGGTGAGCTATGGGTGTTTCCCAGTGATGGGTTGCAGCTGGAAGGGCATCTGCTGTGTAAAACAGATGCTGGATAAGTTGGCTGTTCATTCCGCTGTGGCGACCCCAGATTAATAAAGGGATTAAGCCGAAAAAGAAAATGAATGAACAAATGAATGAATGAATGAATGAATGAATGAATTGAATTGCACTTGCTTGCCATTTTTTTAATTAGTTAAAAACTTGGGTAACCCAGTGGGTACCTTGAAGTCAAAATGACACAACATTGACAACAAGCATGATGTCAAAAATGCAAATCGATTTGATGTTAAAACACTTTGATGCACTTTTGACCCCCAAAATAACAACACAAAGCGTATTACAATAAAAGAAAGGTTTTATTCTTGAAAGCTTGAAAATGTAAAATAAAATAAATATGTTTTGTTCAAAAGAGAGTCAATTCTTATTCTTTTGATTATTTTTATTTATTTTGGTTTATACAGTTTATGTTCACAGTATGTTGTATATTGTAAATTCACATACTTTGTTGTTCAAATTCATAACACATATTGTTTTCCTCATGTAAAATATATAACAAGTTCTGATTCTTTAACTCTGTGATCAGTTGATTTGGAAAACAAAAGCAGATGTTTCAATATACTGTTAACATTTACATTCCCTGTGAATTTATGTTTCAGGTTTTTACTGCAAACGTCACATCCATAATGTTCTCAATAACCAATCAGACAGGTGTTTAATGCATATACCTGTAGACAGGTGGGCGTTTTATATGCTTTTGTTAATAATAACAGTTTGAGATCTTGCACACATGATTTTTAGCATGTCCCGAATCAGCATGCCAGCTCTTAGGACATGTATTTATAGTAAGAGTTTCCTGTGGATGTTTCCCACTGGAGTCTCCGGATGGATCCTGGTGGTGTTATTAGTTTCCATAAAATACAGGCTGCTCTTCTTCGGATCCTCCATGAAAAGCCTGTTTTGTTGCAGGCGTTTTCTGAATTTGGGATAAAGTCTGACAGTGTCACAGAGCAGAAGCCTCTGGTGGCACGCAGGCTTTGTTGATGTTGGGCAGAAATAGAGACTGGTAAATTGAGTTTTTCCTCCGCAGGAAGAAAAGCACAGGCCATTTCCTCAGACGCCCTGGTGTGGGTTTGGGAAAGAGGCCGATCTCAGATTTTGGTTCATCATCCCTGTGTAAAAACAAAACAAACACATAAACAAACACACATGCACACAAACAAACTAACAAACAAACAGAAAAAACACTTACTGTGTAAACAAGTAAGTGTACGGGATGATTAAATTGATTTATTATTAAGAATTTTAGAAAGTGATACAAATCTGTTTATTCATTCATTCATTTTCTTGTTGGCTAAGTCCCTTTATTAATCCGGGGTCGCCACAGCGGAATGAACCGCCAACTTATTCAGCATGTGTTTTACACAGCGGACGCCCTTCCAGCCATAACCCATCACTGGGAAATATCTGTTAATTGTTTTGTAATAATTAATAATAATTAAGTAAAATTAAAAATAAAATGATTTGTCAATTGCTTACAGTAATAACAACACTAATAATAATAATAATAATAATAATAATAATAATAATAATAATAATA
>CAIGQQ010037704.1:920734-934913 GCA_903798035.1 Danio albolineatus | reverse complement strand
TAAAGATACATTAACAAGTCATGAGTACATGTTAGTTACATTTAGCTTAAACTAAAGTGTTAATTAATAAATGAACTTACAAGTAATTAAGTTCATAATATAGCAATATTTAATGTACATCGTTGTTCGTGTACTGTTATTGTAAAGTGTTACCAAATTGTTCAATATAACAGAGATGCATCAATACTACATTTAAAAGCCTATTATTCAGAGAGCTAGCACTCATGCAATGTCTGTTTCATTCATACTGGCAGAGAGTTTACAAGTGAGACTCAGAAAAGTAACTTCATACAGTGTTTATGAGTTGAAAAGCAATCTTTTTGATGTTTGAATTATATATCTTTTAAGATGGCGATGTACTTTCAGTACAAAAAAAATCATCTCAGTGTTTTTAACTCACATACAAATTTGGTAATCTAAATGTTTTTGCTTTTTTCCATTAAATTCAGTTGGAAAGTCACATAATCATAAAACATAAAATATCATATTTTGTCAATGTACAGTAAGTTACACAGCTTTTTGTAAATGATGACAGCAATTCAGTTTATTTGAACAAACTTTCTAGCAATACATATACATACCAACTTTGAAACTCTGACGTACAGGAAATGCAGTTTCCCACTCATAATGACGTGATGTTCATGTGCGGTCATCTTGTAAATAAATTTCCAACATGGCTTAAATGCAGCAGAAAACCTCCAGCTAAAGCTACATTTGAAAAACGTGGATAGAGATAAAACTTTTTTTTTTTTTGTTCAAGTCATACGCTTTTTTTTTTTTTTTTATAATAAAAATTATGGTGTGTTTATAATGTAATGTATGCTACCATTGCCTGTAGAACTAAACTGTCACTGATTTTTTTATATCTCATTTAAATTATTTACACTGGATCACAGAGAGTTTTTTTTTCATCTGACTGACACTGATCTGTTTAATTTTGAAGCAACATAATGGTATTTACTGTATATCATAAATTGTTTTGATGCTATGCTAACCCAACATGCTAGCTAGCCCTAATGCATCAGTTGCCAGTATGCAATTATTTTGAGACTTTGAAAAGTAAGTCAATTTTATTTATGTAGCACATTTATGGCAGCAAAGCTGGCCAAAGTGCTGAACAAACACATTCATTCATTCATTCATTCATTCATTCATTCATTCATTCATTTTCTTTTCGGCTTAGTCCCTTTATTAATCCGGGGTCGCCACAGCGGAATGAACTGCCTGAATAAACACAAGATACAAAAATATAAAAATATATACAACAATAAAATCTTGGGAATCAAAATACGTCTTAGACATAGTTTTAAAGGAAGAAGTTTCAAGGCAGATGTCTAGAAGCAAATCCATGATAAATGGAGTGTTTCTTTTTTTTTTTTTTAATTGCATTTCACACAAAGGCAAAGTTTAAATATTAAAATATGATGTAATATGGTATAAAAAAACAGCTAAAGCAATTTTTTTAGCCTTTGATTCTTATATTTGTCATTGTGACAGCTCAAACACAAATCATTAGAGCACTAAACACTATAGTTTCTGGTGAAAAGTTAAAGTGTTAATTATACTGTACATTTACACAGAAAATCAACAACAATTTCGCAAGCTATTATTTCGAATGAGTTTTATCCATTGCCAGTCCTGCTGCTAATGTGTCGTGGCTGTCCGTGAACCCAACAAACACTGAAATTGAAATGTTTTACTGCAAACACCCACAAGCGCTGGTTCACGTAATAAGCCCATCGTTTCTGGCATATTTACTGAGCTTCTCACAGTCAGAGCCCGCCACGGCTCCTCTCGCTAAATACCAGCGATAGGCATCTGTGGTTGCTCAGATATTTCAACATGTAAATGTGAGCGACAGAATTAAACTGATGAGGCAGAACCCTTGGGTTAGACGTGGTTTAGTGATAAGCATCTTCCTCTACAGACCCTGTCTTGCAGTAGCAGGGTTATTACAAGCTACACACACAATTCTCACTATAATTTGTTTAAAATATAGCTGCTAGTTTTGAATTATTCCAATCAGTGAATGTTAGACTTTCTTTCAAAACTAAGCTCACATTGCACTGGTTTTATGATGTGTGATTTGTTGTAATTACACCTCTTTCTTGTCATGTAATGTTTGGTAATAGAATGTCACATAATGTTTGTGGATTTTAGGAGCTGCTGAAACGAACCCCAAAGAAACACAATGATTACTCGAAAGTGCAGGAGTCGCTGCAGGTGATGAAAGCCGTTTGCTCGAGTATCAATGAAGCCAAAAGGCAGATGGAGAAACTGGAGGTGCTGGAAGAGTGGCAGTCGCATATTGAAGGCTGGGAGGTAAAAACACATACATACACACTAGGGCTGTAACGATACACGATATGAAACCGAAATCGCGACACTAAGATCCACGATCCTGTGTCGCGATTTGATAAGGAAGAATCGCGACACACCCGTGACTAACTTTTCAATCATGTAACGCCTTCCTGCAAAAGTTGAGCAAGTTGAAGAAGAACGTGAGGAAACATGGCAACTAACCCAGAGATTGCAGACCCTCCCTCTTCATATAAGTCAGCAGTATGGCAACATTTCAGCTGCCCAGTGGAGATAACGGATGGCAATTGCTCGACAAGACCCACACAATATGCCGTAAGTGCTTTAAGTGACAGGCAACACAACCAACATACAGATGATACGTAAAGTACACACAGAATACATAAAGAGGCTGTGATAGATCGGAAGATCAGCATATCAAAAGTTCCCGTGACAACAGACAACGAAACATTGCCAATGCTGTCGAAGCGGCCGTTTTTTTAACCGCATATAAGATGCTTTGCTCACACTGTTAATCTGGCTGCACAGAGAGGGATGGGCGTTCACCAGATGTCCCGACTTTAATATGAGCTTTTCTGAAACTATGAATATTTAACTTTAATTTTATTTAGGCTATTTTATTTAGGCCTACCGAACCAACACAATCTCACGGCAACTTGTGTTTTGACGCTGAAGCATATAGCGCGCTTGTTTTGAAGCGCATCACCGCAAAGGTTATTCATTATTCTTTTTTATCTAGTAAATAACTGACCAACCAAAACTACATCAATATTAAGATAAAATTTATACCTAACGAAATTCGTTTAAAAAATATATTTTTTTCCAAGAAAAATGTATGAATTATAGTTTTGTTTGTGCCTGCAACTGTGCGGTGAAAATTTGTTCCGCTCCGGGGAAAATAAGAATTTAATAGTTCACAGCAGAAAGGGCACGGTCCGTGCGGGCTTTCTCCATCTTCTCAATTGTGTTGGGCACAGCTAGATTCAGTTTGGAGGCATTTTGACGCCAGTGTCCATTCCGTGTCAATGAAATGGAAAGTTAGCGACATGTAAAGTGTCATTTTTGTAGGCTACTCGACCACATCTGTTGGAAGTGAAAAATACTCGACTGTGGTGGAATTGGGCTGTTGCAGCTCACCACGGATACGTTTGTAGGCTCGTAGAATAGCTGTTTTGGAGAAATATGTACGTCCGGACAATTCATTATAGCTGTCGGGTGTGGTTACGAGGTCTCCTATTGAAAGACACTATTTTTTTCGCAGAGATTCTTGGTTACTGCATCAGTGCATTTGTTCCACCTCACATTGACCCTCCTATATTTTGTGCATCGCTTAAATGCATCACTAATTGATGGCTGCACCTGTTCGTCTGATTTCTGCGGTCGATTTTTCATTTGTCAGGCAAAGTTTACATCTCTTAAATGTAAGAGAACTTGATTGAAAAAAATTTTTCAACATGCTCGAATCATCTCCACAATGGAGTTTAGTTCTGTTTGTTTTTCAACAGTATTTTGTTACAAAAAAAACAGAAGTGTTATAGCTTTGGCTATTTATTTATTTTATATTTGGCTATTTATATAGTTAATAATTTGCATGGTTAATCTTGTTCTTTGGTGTTCAGTTTATAAAGATTTTTCAAATGTTATTTGATAAAAAATATTGTTTAAAAAAAAAAAAAGTTTCCCACCCCTCACAAAAAAAAAATCGTGATACGAATCGATTCGTGGGTCAAAAATCGTGATACGAACCGAATCGTGGGTTTGGTGTATCGTTACAGCCCTAATACACACTAATAAAGGGAATCTACTTTGACTACTGATGGATCACTGATGTTGCTCACAAAAATCCCAAAATGAAAATCAAATCTTAGTTTAGTCATTTAGGAAATTCGGAACAAAATGAAAATGCTTTTAGCGTAAATCTGTGCTGTCACTCCATTGAAAGTCTTTTGACCCAAAATGCTGAACATTCATGAAGAGATCAAACAATTGCACTGGTATATTTGTAGGAACAGGTAACAAATACATTGGATGAGTCAAAATTATTTCATTTGATTTAATGCAAAAAATAAGAACAATATTAAGTAAAGACTGTCTTCCATGAAGATGATATCACGATCAGCAGCGATCTACAGCCAGAGATTGCTGGTTGAAACACACACACTTTCCTTGAACTACAGATTTGCTTGTTAAAGGACTACAACTCCAGTCATGCAGCGCACACACACACTCCTGCTCCATATCACGATTGATTGCACACACACCACCGGAGGACTGTCAAAGACAGATTACACACACTACTTAAGCAGCACATACACACACAGTCGTCGCTTAGTATTGTTTCCTTTAAAGTGACTCTACAACGCATTTCCTTTGTTCTTGTTTTTTCCGTGTTTCGACCCTAGCCTTGCTATATTTATCCTTGCCTGCTACTAGCCTTTTTGACCTTATGCCTGTTCTTCGACTATGATTTTGATTATCTGTTTGCCCCGTTGACCACTGCTGTACTGATTTTATAATTAAAATCTGCGATCGGATCCTCACCACTGTTGTCAGTGTCACCCACTCGTTACAGATGTTTTGTAAATTTCCTGCCCAGCCGATTCGAATGTTATCACTCGTTATCAGTGGTTATCAGCTGATAGATATGGGCCAGTAGGGGTCTTCTGCACCTACTGGTTGGCTCTGAGGGCTGTTATCATCCATCTCAATATTTAGATTTTTTTACTCCACACATTCCAGATTTTCAAATAGTTGTATCTTTTCTACAAATGATCCTATAATAACAGACCACACATGAATTTACATCCATTCATTTACACAGTGCTTAATTTGTGAATTGCGAGGTCCCGGAACAGATCGGGGTAACAGATCCAGCATGTTATCTGAGGAGGCAGAGTGTAACGTGATGGTGACACTGACAAGGTGGTGAGGATCTAAATGCAGATTTTAATTATAAATTCAGTACAGCAGTGGTATAAACAGATGTATACGGATAATCAGAATCATGGTCATAAAACAGGCGGAAGGTCAAAAAGGCTGGTAGCAGGCAAGGAATGAACAAATAGCAAGGCTAGGGTTAAAACACGGAAAAACAGGAACAAAGGAAATGAGTTGTAGAATCACTTACAGCAAACAATACTCAGCGAAGACTGCGAGTGTGCAGCTTATAAAGTGTGTGTAATCAGTTTTTGACAGTCCTCCGGTGGTGTGTGTGCAATCAACCGTGATATGGAGCAGGAGTGTGTGTGTGCTGCATGACTGGAAATGTAGTCCGTTTACTAGCAGATCTGTAGTTCATAAGATGAATGTGTGTGTGTGTCAACCAGTGATCTCTGGCTGTAGATCGCTGGTGATTGTGACACAGAGGTGTCGTGGACTAAAGAGGAAAGTTGGGGAGTCGCGGAAGAAAGTGAAGAGCGGGGGGGGGGGGTATATAGTGAAGAGCCAAATTAGATTTCAGAGGTTCCAGATCCGGCTTGTTCCGGCACAAATTAAACCCTGCATTTACAATGTAGATCTAATTTATTCAGCTTTTAGATGATTTATAGGTCTATATTTCCAAAAATTGACACTTATGGTCCAGGGTCACAAATCATAGTGAATCAAACTGATTAAGATTTCAAGTCTTGAGATATCTTAGAGATAAGACTGCTGTATATGACGAACAGATTTACATTACTTTTAATTTTTTAGGACCAGTTAAAAAACAAAACACAAACAAAACACAAACAAAACACGCAGTGACATGTAGTGACATAGTGTCTGCCAAACTAGTTTGTTTGGTGTGTCACAATATGTCACCTCTCATCAGGCTAACATCAATAGGAGTTTGAATGTATTCAGAATGTAGACTCACAATCAGTCGTCAGTGAAATAGAAGGCTTTAATTGGCTCTTCAGCTACCAATCAGAACAACGAAGCTACAATAATTTCATTGCATTTCTGAAATATTTGCAAATTAAATGGATTGTTAAACATTTTTGCATGAACAAATCTTTTTCTGCTGAGCAAAAATAGTATGTATACCCTGCTTTATTTTTAGTTTGTATGCGTGCAGCACTAGTTCTGCTTTTCCTTTGTGGAATGGCGATACAGACTAACGCCACTTTATGTTATGGAAAGATACAGTACATACGTTCACACAGATGCAGAACATACATGTTTCAGTCAGCTGTTGTCTTGTTGGTGTGTTCAAGCACAACTTTTTGTCAAGACCGTGCCAGACACAACACATGTGGGGCAACAACACAGTCAGTTTTTGTCACCATTTGCAGTTTCAAAACTTGCCAGAACTGTTCCACAAGTTTAAAGTCCTAAAGTTAAAATAGCCCAAATCAGAGCAGCAATCACAGCACTGTCTTTATCTTATATGAAAGGTGTTTTTGTTTGCATATGATTTCAATGTAGTTAGGGTTAGGGTTAGATACAGTTATTTTGTAGTTTTAGAGTTTTTAGTGTATGTGTTTGTCACATTATAACTGTCTTTACATTCACATCTGATCTATTAAATACGCCCTCACTGGATGAAAATAAACTGAATGATGGCGTAAATATAACTCACTCCTTCACCTGGAAATACTTTTGACGTCATAAGACAAGAGGCACCATCACCAACCCACAGAACCCTATTCTTAATTTCGCCATTGACTTTGATGTAAATGATTGAAAGCCTAAAATCTTAAGACCTAATTGAACTTGATGCTTTTGTTCGTCCGTTCTTTCAGCCTCCCTCCACCCACCAGCTCAGATGAGTGCTCTTTATACTCCGCCAGCACTGTCTGCTTTTTGCATCAATGCCTTCAATTAGACCCACTTTGTACGGTAGCAGCCGCTTGACCATAGCACAAGATTAACTCCGCCATTATTCATATTTAGATGGCTGATTAAAGCAGAAATACTTTCACAAGAGCTCTATAAACAAACCACAAACTACATCCAACGTGCAGACTTGTTCAACCCCCATGACCCATCAAATAACCAGTAGGTACCATCGACTGCAGTTCGAAACTCATTTATTTTCTAGACCTCACCCTTAATAATGTGTGACTGGGCAAAGGGCTGTCGGCCAAGGGTAACAATGGCAGTGATTGTGCGGGCAGTGTGGGTTCTGTGCTTGGGGTTTATGTAACAGACCCGTCCCGTTCTGTCCGCTGAGGTTTTATGCGAACAGGGTGCGTGATGGAAAGATAGAAAGAGGTGAAATAAAAGACCCAGACATGGTGAACTCGAACTCATTAGGATGTAGAAGTCGATGAGGATTTGAATTAATAGAGTGACTACAGTAGTTTAAATGATACCTGAATGAATGTTCTCTTTCGCTTAATTAACCTAATGTTTGACTTAAGAACATCTAGTATAAAAGTGCTGGGTCTTGCTTTTTTCGTTTTAGTTTATTTTTAAGCAGCTTTTACAAAAGATGCACGTTATTGCATTACAATAAAATTAAGTTATAAGTTCCAATCAAATATAGTCCTATCACTTTAAAATAACAAACACTGTACAGCTCTTTATATTTGTTGTGATTGCCAGTAGTGTTTTCTCCGCTGGGGATTACTTCCTACGGTCTATTCCAATCACTAGTGGTGTTTTCTATATTGGAAATCACTTCCTACAGAACTACAAATCCCAGAAGTCTTTGCACCAATCACTCCTGTTACAGCTGAAAGTCATTTAGACACACACACGCAGCTGAGACTCATGATCATTAATTACTTGGAATATTTAAACCCTTATGTTTCACACACGATGCTGAGTATTGTTTAACTGTGTTGTGAACATTACAATACATTTACCTTGCCTTGCCTTGCTGTGCCGTGTTAGACCCTTGCCTTGTTTTATTGTTTATTCCCTTTTGCTGCTGCCTTATTCCCGACCATCCGCCTGTTTACTGATCATGACATAAACATCTGTTTGCCCCTGTGTTGATCGTTGCTTGCCTGACCATTCTTGTTAATAAACCTGCATTTGAATCTGCATCACCAGTGTCAGCGTCCATCACATTACAATATTTAGGTTAAAAAACTGCTTTATTTATTTATTTATTTATTTATTTATTTATTTATTTATTTATTTATTTATTTATTTATTTATGTAAGTATATATGTGTGTACTTTCATTTTAGTTTTCTTTTATTTCTTTAGTTTTAATTTCCAAAATGAATCCTCATTGCACTTAACTAGTTTACAATGATAATAAAGCTTTTTCAAGATTAATGAAGGCATTATAAAGCTTTGTTTCGTTTCTTCATTTACAAATAGCAGGGTATTTACAGCTACTGTATATTTTCTGTTTGTTCGCATTCCACCTCTTTGTGCCACCTGGCGCCATAGTCGCAAACTGCTGTTACACCTAAAATCCTTCTTAATCCCTTTGTCCCGCAGTGGCACCACACTCAGTGGTAATGTTCATTTAAAGTGTCATAACATAAACATAGTTGACCTACAGTTTAATGAAGTTTTATCCTTGTATACCCATGTACAACATGCAAGTATCAGGTTGGAATCTTTTCCCTTTAGATAAGACTTAATTTTACATTTGGATTGAACTCTTTAGAGATTTTGGATGATATTTTGTCATTGATTTGAGTCAAGATGGACACCAAAAACAGCTGGTGTAGAACTGTGGTACAGGATTAGGATTATGTCCCACAGGGGATGAAGATGAGTAAGTAAAAGACGTCCTTTTACAAATCCCAGTTGTAAACTGGTTATTTCAAGTTACTGTTGACAACTCAAACCAGTCTTGTCAATCTCCTTTAACCTCTTTAAGAATGCATTTCTCTTCACAATCATTCTGTATGAACCCTAGAGATGGTTGTGTGTAAAAACCCCCAAAGATTAGCAGGTTTTGAAGAGATCAGACCAGCCTGTCTGGAATTTAAATCACCTTTCTTCCCCATTTTACATTTAAATTTAGTCATTTGGCAAACAACTTTCTGTGTGTGTGTGTAAGAACATGTCTGGTGCAAATGTGCAAAAACTGGCGCAGTGTCATTTAAAGTACCAGAGAGATGAAAGATGAACGAGTGTTTCTTCTACAGGTGATTGGTAAAGCCCACTCACTCATTTTAACATTAGTTTTGGATTTTATAAGGACATCTATATGGATGTCTAAATGCATTGATTTATTGTCATGTTATTGGCTGATTAGGTGAACAGGTAAAGAGTGTTCAGCATGCGTATATTTTCTGTTCCAACATCTGTGTTTTTATGAGTGTGGGTGGTGTTACTAATGATGTTTTTTGGTGTTGATGGGACGCTGTGGTAGGTGTGAGTCATTTTGGCATGATGGCATTAGACTGAGCTAACGGTTGTGGTTAACGTGTTAACCATAAACGACTCTCTGCTGAATGTATGCGTAAAGCTTCCCATATCATTGCACTTTTGATTAAAGAGGCTCCATGAATACTTGACAATATTGCTCCGATCTATATTGGGTTATTTTTGCAGATGGCGATACAGTAGACTGCGTTTATGCTTTGAATCTGTTTATCCATCTGCTCAGTGAGTCACCGAGCCATCACATATTCATGTATTTGTAAGCACTTTGAGTCTTGCATGTTTGGAGATTAAACCACAATTAATGTTCCTATTTTTAAACAAATAAGCAGACGTTTTTTGGCATTTGATCCCACATGTCCTTGTATTTTAAAACGACATTTTGCAAAACAAAGGCTATGTTGTTTTAGCGTGCAGGGTGCGTGTTGAAATGATCCTAGCCAGGTTTCTCTGTCCACATCAACCATTGTAAAAACATACCACAGAATGAAAAACAGACGGTCAGATTTTTACAAGGGAAATATAGTGGAATGTTTTATAAAAGACAGACATGGGTTTTAAAAATGAGATCTGCATGATTTTTTTCTTTTCTTGCCTGTGACATGTATCGTGAGATGTCACACCCTTCATGTAGGCGTGAAATGATATACATTTGGTTTGTGCGGTCAGAACTGTCACAATATGTTTCTCAGAAGATGGCAATGAATATTATGGAAACATTTATGTGCGCCGTTGCGTAGTACTTGCTGTTCTGAATGCAGTGACTCTTCCAAAACTGCTTTTATGAAGTGCAGTGTGACCTTTTGGAAGCAGTTCCCAAATCTGTTTTGGCCTTTTGTGTTACATTTCTGGCCTTTTGCCCTTTACTTTCATATTCAGGAAAAGAGACGTTTTGACAGGACAAAGAAGCAAAAGATCTGACATTATTATAAGTTTGTTTTAATTTTTTATATGGTATTTACTGTAGGTTTATCTGTTTATTTATTAATACTATTAAAAGTATACAACTCTAAAAACAGTGTTAACAGAATCCAAATTTGTTTGTGCTTGTTTTACAAGGACACAGAGTTGTATTATGACAAAGGTATGACGTAGGTATTACACTTTTAATGTGGTTCTTTAATGTGTGTCCTCTTAATTTAAAATGCTTAAAAATCATATTAAATGGGGTCTTTTGACATTCAAATTTTTAGGGGTAGGGGTAAGGACATTATAAGTGCTTTTTACCATATAACATACAGTACATTATGCCTATGGAAAGTCTAAACATCATAAAGTCATAAGTCATTTGTTTCGGAACCTGGCACATTTGCTCCGTTAGCTTGGTTCATTCGGGCATATGTGAACACTGCAATCAGTCTGTGATCGTCAGAACAAGCCTGATAGTCTTGGTTTGGTTGAAACGAACTCGGTGAAATTGAGCGGTTTAATTAAAGTAAGAAAAAAATATGATCCAACAACCTAAAAAAAACAGCCTATATCACAGTGTATTATGGTTATATAAGCCACATATAAAGTTTTATGCAAAAGTTTGGGCACCGCTCTGTGGTTGCATAGTTATGTGCTCTTTCTTTATAAGAGAAGATCACAGTGAAATGCCATTTGGTTTCTAGAGAAAGCTAGATAATGTCATGTTTTTCAGATGGAAATCCATAGTGTAGCCGTATTGAGATGTGTGAAATTAAATTGAAACTGAAAAATAGGCTATGCAAACATTTGGGCACCCTCTCTTTTGTGTGGATTTCAAAGCATGTAGTAACTTAATGCTGATTTATTACAACACAAAATTGATTTGAGTGACTCAGTGAACCTTAACAATCCTGACACAAGTGCAGCTGATCATAAAAAAGGATATTTAAGATAGCTGATTGCTAGTTCTGCTTCTCCTTATTTTGGACCTGAAAGTAGCAACATGGGAACCTCAAAAGAACTTCCTAATGACCTAAAAACTGGGTGTTTCACCAACATGAATTAAGAAAAGGATACAAAACGCTATCATAAACGTTTGAAGTCTCTTTTAAAAATGGAAGGCCACAGGAACAGTTCTTGTGAAGGAAAGATGTGGTAAGCCAAGAAAAATTTCTAAAAGGCAAAGGCGATGAATGGTTAGAATGGTCACAGACAAACCACAGACCATCTTCAAAGAGCTCCAAGAACATCTTGCTGCTGATAATGTCATTGTACATTGTTCTACAGTCTAGCACACTCTTCACAAAGAACAGCTCAATGGAAGGTGATGCTCAAAAAGCCTTTTCTGCGTTCTGCCAGCAAGAAGAGTCATTTGAGGTATGCAAATGCTCATCTGGACAAGCCTGAATCATTTTGGAGAAATATACTGTGGATAGATGCCACAACCATAGGCACTTTGCATGGCGAAAAAAAGAACACTCAAAAAGCATTCCAAAGAAGAACCTGCTCCTTACTGTAAAATGTGGTGGGTGCTCCATCATTCTGTGTGGATGTGTGGCAAGCACAGGTACTGGAAACCTTGTCATAGTTGAAGGTGGAATGGATTCCACCACAATTCCTAAGAACAATGTTTAATAATCAGTCAAGAGGCTGAAGTAACAACAGGGTTGGATGTTTCAGCAGGACAATGACCCAAAGCAGAGTTCCAGATCTATCAAGGAATTCATGATACAATGTTCTAGAAGGGCTATCCCAGTCCCCAGACTTGAACATCATTGAACTGAAGAAATTTTGCATGGAAGAATGGTCCAAAATGCCTTCAGCAAGAATTCAGGGACTTATCTTTGGCTATATAAGACGCGTCTACAGGCTGTTATTTCAGCAAAAGGTGGCTATACAAAAGACTGATGTCATTATTCTGTTGGATTGCCCAAATTTTTGCACTTGTCTGTTTGATATGACTTAAATTGTGTGTTATGCCAGAACTGAAATGTTGCATTTTCCCTAGGGCATATAATAAATCTAAATGAAATCACTGATTTGAAAGACCAGCAGGCTGTGGGTGAAAATTATGAAAATTATCAAGGGTGCCCAAACTTTTGCATAAAATTGTATATGGCTATATGCAGAGATAATTATAAGTAGGGCGGGATGTTATTCCCACCGGTAAATGTTCATTTCATGCCGAATACGAAAGTGAAAGCAAGCTGAACCATCACAGAGTGCTGTTTATCTTACCATCTGGTATTTTTTCCATATTTTAATCTTGTGATATTTTGTATTAGACCTATTGTTTTGTTAATTTTTGCACGGGCAACTCGAAAGAAACATCAACATTCATCAGTTATTTCTCTATAAGGTTAAGCCTATCATGCACTAGTCAAGGTTTTTAATGGCATACTTAATAATAAAAGCAAAAGCTTATTAAATGTCTATAATAATTAATTAAATGTAAAATAATCAATTAAATTTTACAAAAAATGAAGGGCAAAAGATTGAGAGATTCAATAGATTCATTTTAACAACCCTTGACAACTGAAATGAGTGTATGAGAAGTAAACTGTGGAACTCTGACCAATGTAATGAGAGTTTACTCACGTGTGACTTGTTTTAACTATTTTGGTCTGTTTAGAAACTTTACGGTGTGAAAGCGAACCACATCAAGAACAAAAAGCAACATTGTAATAATTTTAATCCAAAACAATTGATCTACAAGTGTGAAAGCACCCTTGATAATAAACTGGTATTAAGCCAGTAGCAAATAACCCATTTTAATACGTTGTTTTTCTTGTTCACTTTTAAAGTTAGTATTCAGTGTTTGTGTGTGTTTTGCTCTCTCAGGGCTCCAACATCACAGACAGCTGTACAGAGATGCTCATGCAGGGCGTTCTGCTGAAGATCTCTGCGGGAAACATCCAAGAACGAATCTTCTTCCTTTTTGACAACCTGCTGGTTTACTGTAAGAAGAAGAACAGGTGAGCCTTCACTTTACCTGTCAAATCACTGCTGTGTTTGCTGTTTAATGAGAGAACAGAAGAGCTGAAAGTGATGCTTCGTTCTTGCAGGCGCTTGAAGAACAGTAAAGCAGCCACTGAGGGCCCACGCTATCTGTTCAGAGGCAGAATAAACACTGAGGTCATGGAGGTGGAGAATGTGGATGATGGGACAGGTGTGTGTTTTATTCACAGAGATCACTGTGTTGCCAATCATTATATATATATTTCCATTTTATATCCATGTCAGATTTTGTATTAGGATCTCGGGTGATAGTATTGAAGTTTGGAATTTTTTTTAGGAAATTTAATCTAAGTTTGTAATATGTCTGTATAGATTTTGTATTTGTTTATTTTGATTAGATTTTTTAACAAACTAAAGTCAAAATAAATGTGAAAAATGAGAACGTTACCTAGAAAATTTGTATCAAATCAGTAGCAAATTGTTTAGTTGAATGTACTGTAGCAATCCTAGACCACATGATTGTATTTATTGCAAAACACCTTAAAGACTTTATTTTATTTTATTTTATTTTATTTTATTTTATTTTATTTTATTTTATTTTATTTTATTTTATTTTATTTTATTTTATTTTATTTTATTTTATTTTATTTTATTTTATTTTATTTTATTTTATTTTATTTTATTTTATTTTATTTTATTTTATTTTATTTTATTTT
>CAIGQQ010037704.1:903654-920439 GCA_903798035.1 Danio albolineatus | reverse complement strand
TATTTTATTTTATTTTATTTTATTTTATTTTATTTTATTTTATTTTAAATATATAATTAAAATATACAATTTAAACATGTCTAATTTTAAAATTTTATTACATTTTATTTTATTTTGAAAAAATATATAATATAAATATAAAATGGACAATTGTTTTATTTTATTTTATTTTATCTTTATAATTAAAATATACAATTAAAAATAGATAATAATTTTATTTTAAACGTACAATTATAATATACAAAAATATTATTATAATTACATAAAATAATTTAGAATTATTTTGTAGTTTAGTTCAATTTGATCTTGGCAACTAGGTGTTAATGTTTTTCATGTAACATTTAGTAAATCAAGTAACAGAGATGTGTGTGTGTTTAGTTTTGCCTTACCATAATAACTCCAATCTTTTACCCTGACATTAATTCTACAGAACACAAAAAATAATGTTAGTTCTTTTTTCATGTCCTGGCTGGAACTGTTCAAGGACATCACATCAAACATAACCATTTTTATTGAAAATTCATTGATTTAAAAATAACAGTCTTAAACTCTATAAGCTTTCATTTTCACAAATGCGCTGTTTCAGAGTGTGTGGGGTGAGCGTTTAACTACTTTAGCAGCTAAAGGTTAGAAAAATGGCATGTTCTGGGCAGGATGACAAACGCTTGGAGCCCGGTGACTGGATGAACTCTTGAGATGAGTGTGTTTTGGCGAAGTAGAAGCCTTGATTATCAGTTATATTTGTAGAGGCAATCATTTGCTCCCTGGCGGACCTAATATCTGGCCCCTTTGGAGATGGATGGCTTTCAGTCCAAGAAATCTAAACAAAGTCAACGCCGCTGCATTTCGCTTGTGGGTGTTTTCCCATTCTCCCCAATGACTCTGTGTAAAACCCAGACGAAGACTATTATTTGTGTGTAATGAAAGCTGTTAGGTTGATGGAGACTTCCTGTGCATGACTGTAAAAGTCAAAGATGGAGCGTTTCTGTTTAATTTGTTTGATTTAATGAAATAGCATTTGTATAGTCATACATTAACAGGAGTTTGTGGGTAAAATGATATCAAAATGACCAAAATCTCCCACAAATACATATGTATATATATTATATAAATGTACAGCTAATCAACATAATCAGCCCACAGAACAAACCACTGTTGTCCAATGACTTGCCTAATTAATCTTACTTGCCTTGTTAACCTAATTTACCTAGTTGAGCCTATACTAGTTCTGGTTTTTGCAAAATAACAAGAAAAATATTATGTACTGTAATCATGGCAAAGATAAAATATTTAATATCATTAGAAGTTAGTCATTAAAACTATTATGTTTTGAAATGTGTTGAAAATGTCGCTCCATTAAAAAGCACTTGGAATATATTAAATTTTTAAACTTTAAAATGAATTATGAATTTTGACTTCAACAAATTATGGCAAAATTCATAATTATAATTGAAAAGTTAGGAATTATTCAAAATAATGGCGTTAAATGTCATATATGACACAAATTGTTTAAAAATTATTACCTAAAAAGTAATGACAAAAGAATTAAATAATGGGAAAAGAACTGAAATCATGACTTGTCAAAATTTTTACATCAATTGTCTGAATGATTATGGGGCCGCATGTTGTATATTTCACATATGAGGCAGATTGGTACTGCCTATGGGCATCATAAAAGTACAAAGTTATAAGGACAAATGGTAGATTACAGCTGTAACTGTTTAAAGTGCAGTTTTACACAAAAATCGCATCTATGGCAATAAATAAACATACAGAATAAAGCTGTAGTTAATATATATATAAACATATGAAGCCTATATTTATAATTGCAATGGTTAAAAAATATATGTAAATGGAACGTTTACGTTGCAAATATGACATTTTTATGCATGTAAAATCGAAACAGGCGCAGCACGGTGGCTCAGTGGTTAGCACTGTCATCTCACAGCAAGAAGGTCACTGGTTCAAGTCCCAGCTGGGACAGTTAGCGTTTCTGTGTGGAGTTTGCATATTTTCCGCATGTTGCCGTGGTTTTCCGCTCGGTGCTCTGGTTTCCCCACAGTCCAAAAGCGGTATAGGTGAACTGAGTAAACTAAATGGGGTGTAATGTATGTGTATGAATGTGAGAGTGTATGGATGTTTCCCAGTACTGGCTTGCAGCTAGAGGGGCATCCGCTGTGTAAAACTGATAAGTTGGCAGTTCATTCATGCTGTGGGGACCCCTGATGAATAAAGGGACTAAGCCAAAGAAAAATGAATGAATGAATGAATGAAATCGAACCATGAACTTTGTTTATCATTTATGTAATTTGAATATATTGCTGAATTATAATTTTATATTTCATTTTGTACATTTTCCTGGACACACAATTACTCTCTTTTAAATGAATATATGAATGAAATAATAAGAAAGGGAATACACAAAACAAACAAACAAGAATTTAAATGCACATCTAAATTAGGTAATGATCACAAATGATTAGAATTAAGTAAAATGAAATATGCTTGAAAGAGTGGAAAATAATAAGAAAATAGGGATAAACCAATGTCAGTGACTTGCGCGGACATGCACAAAACCCATTCATGTATTGGGTATTCTTTTACTGATACCACTATGTTCTTAACTTTTTTTTCTGTTGCCAATCCACAAGAAATGGCGATTATTGGCTTACACATTCAGGATATGAATCCATATAAGATTATATTTCAACACTATTGAAATGGGCTGCAACTCCTAGCACATATAAATTGTTGCACGATTATGTCACATGCCTTTTCGGGAAATACACATTGAGTTGCAACAAAAGTTCGCAACTTTTCACATACAGCAAGAAACCCGGGAAGCTCAGTTTAGCCCAGTTTGTCTTGTGATTGATTGAATCTATTTGTTAAAAATATTTGACTCAGATTAGAAGTAATATGGTAACTGCAACCAATGTAAAAAGGCACCTGAAAAAAAAAAATCAATTCCTAGAGGCAAATATCAACCCTCAATGGAAAAGTTCATTTCTGATCCCCTGATTGCAATGAATTAGAAAAAAAATAAATAAAAAAATGCCAGCGCTAATGAAACGGGTTGCAAACGGATGGTGCTTGAAATGCGAGTTGAAAGCAATTTGGAAATTGATTCAGTTGAATCAGAGAGGACTCTGCCTGTGGGCTTGTTATCACACAAGTGCTCGTACAGATGGATGTCTGTAATTTGCTTGATTCCTGTGCTGAACAGAGAGGCGTAATCATTGCAACACAACAGGCTTTCACGGGGGAAAGAAACACAGGCGCCCAGATTGACTGATTATAGAGCGAAAGATTGGCCTGTTTCTAATGCATGAGAAAAGAAACCGATCAGCACATCTCACCTTATTTATTTATTTTTTGCTGAGGTGTTTTTCACATCTAGTTTTCAGGTGTTACAGTGTCAGATCTTGCCACAGATGCAGTCATTATTTAAATACAGAGATTCTGAGCTTATATAGAAAAAAATGCAATGATATAAACAATGAAATACAGCAGGCTTTTATATTTTATGTTTTCATTTATGTTAATGTATTTACAACACTGTTATAGCAACAATGTTAAACCGAACAATTTAAATGAACTACATTAAACTGCTTCACTCAATTATTAGTTAAAGTGCATTGTACTGAATATAAAAACATTTCTGTGAACTAATATCTGATTGTATTAAGCTGAACTCTGACTGACGGAGCTGTGGCAGATTAAAAAAACAACAACTATACAATTAAACTGAAGCTTATTGCATTTTGTGATTAAAGTCAAATGTAAAAAAAATTATGAAAATATTCCATTTGTATCACATTTGATTTCTTTCATATTAGAAAGAAGAAACATGAATAAAATGTCTAAATTATGACATAATTAACAATTATGTCAAACTTATGGCCTACTCAAAATAATGACTTAAAAAGTTGAAATTATGACATACTTAGTTGAAATTAAGTGAAAATTATGAGAAGAAAGGTGAAATTATGACATACTTAAGTCAAAATTATGACTAAAAGTAAAAACAAAAAAGACTGAGTTAGCAGATCGATCTTAACAAATTATTATGTGGAATAAATGAATCAATATTAATATGATTATTTGATAAATATTTAAAAACAAACACATTTATAATCAAATTAATATATTTAATTGCTTATATTACAATTATTTATTAGCAGCAAACATACTTTTATTTGGTTTTGTAATAATAATAATGGGTTGGGGCAGGTCCTGGTTGGGCCAGTTGGCATTTCTGTGTGGAGTTTGCATGTTCTCCCCGTGGTTGCGTGGGTTTCCTCCAGGTGCTCCGGTTTCCCCCACAGTCCAAAGACATGCGGTACAGGTGAATTGGGTAAGCTAAACTGTCCATAGTGTATGTGTGTGAATGAGAATGTATGAATGTGTTTCCCAGAGATGGGTTGTGGCTGGAAGGGCATCCGCTGCGTAAAACAAATGCCGGATAAGTTGGCGGTTCATTCCGCTGTGGCGACCCCGGATTAATAAAGGGACTAAGCCGAAAAGAAAATGAATGAATGAATAATAATAATACTAATTCATTGTTATCTTGGGATATTTAATATATTTAAATAACCAATTCTATGGGCAACATTGTGTATAAATGGCAAGAAATCATTAGAATAAATCAATAACCTAATCCATTATTGATATTCATGTAATAATTGAATATGAATATTTTAAAAACATTAATTTTTTAATAATTTGTTATACATTACCTGACAAAGGTCTTGTCGTTGATTCGTTGTAAGAGCAACAAATAATAACTTGACTTCTAGTTGGACATTTGGGAAAGTGGCAGAAGGTCGATTTTTCTGATTAATCATTTGTTGAACTGTTTCTCAACTATCACTACTACTGCAGAAAACCTATTGGAATCCATGCACATGGAGTTTAGTGAAGCAAAAATCATGGTTTGGAGTGACATTCAGTATGGGGCATCAGTATGAGATCTGCAGAGTGGATGGCAACATCAACAGCCTGAGGTATCGAGGCATTTGTACTGCCCATTACATTACAAACCACAGGAGAGGGCAAATTCTTCAGTAGCGCACCTTCTCATACTTCAGCCATCAAACTTTCAGACATCAAAGTTCCTGAAAGCAAAGAAGGTCAAAGTACTCCAGGATTAGTCAGCCCAGTCACCAGACATGAACATTATTGAGCATGTCTGGGGTAAGATGGAGGAGGCATTGAAGATAAATCCAAAGAATCTTGATAATGTCTGGGAGTCCTGAAAGAACGCTTTGTTTGCCACACCAGATGACTATTAATAAGTTATTTGAGTCATTGCAGAGATGTCTGGATGCAGTCCTCCAAGCTCCTGGGATTCATACACAATATTAGTTCTTTTTCCACTGCACCATGACTTTATATTTTTTACTGTACATTATTTCTGTTAAGTGAAAAAACTTTTGTCTAAGTAAAGTCAGACCTTTCTGTCCTAATTAAATAATTAAAAATCAAGGCATGATCGTATTTTATTTTGGTAAAATAAGTGCACTCTAGAGGCCTTTGCCTTTCATATAAGCCACTTCTGACACCAAATGATCAATTAGAAGTCAAGTTATTATTTGTTGTTCCTAAAACTTGGATAGGCAGGTAGTGTATATACTATATGCTGATATATCATTATTAGGGGCAGCACGTTGGCACAGTGGGAAGCGCTCTCACCTCACAGCAAGAAGGTCGCTGGTTCGAGCCTTGGCTGAGTCAGTTGGCATTTCTGTGTGGAGTTTGCATGTTCTCCTCGTGTTTGAGTGGGTTTCCTCCGGGTGCTCCGGTTTCCCCCACAAGCCCCCCACGCGCTATAGGTGAATTGGGTAGGCTGAATTGTCCGTAGTAAATGTGTGTGAATGGAAGTATGTGTGTCTCCCAGTGATGGGTTGAAGCTGGAAGGGCATCCGCTGCGTAAAACATGTGCTGGATAAGTTGGCGTTCATTCTGCTGTGGCGACCCCATATTAATAAAGGGACTAAGTCGACAAGAAAATGAATGAATGAATATATCATTATTGGTCACACTTTACAATAAGGTTAATTAGTTAATGTTAAATAATGCATTTACTAACATGAACAAACAATGAACAATACATTTACTACAGTATTTGTTCAAGTTAGTTAACGAGTTAATGAAAATACAGTTGTTCATTGTTAGTTCATGTTAACTCGCGGTGCATTAACTAATGTTAACAAGCATGGACTTGGATGTTAATAATGCATTAGTAAATGTTGAATTATGATTAATAAATGCTGTACAAGTGTTGTTCATGATTAGTTCATGTTAGTAAATGCGTTAACTAATGAACCTTATTGTAAAGTGTTGCCTCATTATTAATACTATATTATTTAAAGTATTTTCTTTTTGGATTATTTTACATTTTTATATATAAAATATTTAAATTAATTTGTTAAAAATGTATATATATATATATTTTTTTTATTATTTCTAGTTTATTTTAAGCTCAAAATTCAGAATCCTGGCAACTCATTTTTTCTTTCAAAGCATTTGAAACAAACCAGAGAAGTTCTTATCTCCCCAAAAAACGACAACAATGCATGAAAACGATTAAGAACCCACCACAGAAAGTATCATTTAAACTAGCTGTGAAGTTCTAAAGGAGTTTGTTCCTCCGAGACATTGATGCAATCAGCGCTTCAAGATGGGCTTTAATTTCTGCCAGTTCTTCAACACTGTTCAAATAGCATGTCGATTCTTCACGGCCTTGTAATTAGAGCAATCGATTCAGCGCCTGCTGCCTGTGATCCATTTCATTCATGGGCCGTTTTGTTTATTCCCCTTTTTCATGTGGGAATGTTTCATTTGCTCTGAACTTTACTGCTCTCATGGGCTGTTCACACTGCTTTGTTTATGGCCGAGAACATCCATTTTGTCATCTGGGCCGCTTTTGACAGATAGCCTGGCATACAAATGTGGAGGGAAGAAGGCAAGAATGCGAAACGGAGAACAAAACGGGCCACACAAACAAAAGAAAATATGTTTTGGAAAATCCAAGGATGTGGCCTTAGGAGGGTATAAAAGGCGTCTCTGACTGGCAGACATTGATTATTTGTCTTGTTTTTCTTCAGCTGATTTCCACAGCAGCGGCAACATTGTGAACAACGGCTGGAAGATCCACAACACGGCTAAGAACAAGTGGTTCGTCTGTATGGCAAAGACGCCGGAGGAGAAGCAGGAGTGGCTGGAGGCCATCTTAAAAGAGAGAGAACGAAGGAAAAGTGAGTACTATTAATGGGGTTATACTGATGATGAGGCATATAAAACATGGACAATAAGAGGTTATTAAGTACACTGTTAAAAAAGGCGTCCATAAATTAGCAGTTTTTCATATTTTGAGATTCATGTTTTTATTTTAAATTATTCCCTGTATATTCAGGCTTTGGAATTGCATTATGTGACCTTGAACAACTTTTAACTTAAAAAAATGACTTTTATTGACATTAATAAATTGTATTGTTGTATATTACAGTATAAAAACCTTGTCATAAACTGCAGTACAGATTTCTCTATAAAGTATTTCTTATATTATTTCAAACAACTAACATGACAGTAAAAGTAACTTTTTTTAAACTATCGAGTTGAATTTTCAACATCAAAACTCGACAGACCAGAAATCAAGGTCTCATATTGCAATTCACAACTGTAAATAAACTGAAAAAAAAGTTAATTAACATATGTTTTTTTTTACAGTGTAGGATTAAAGATAAGTCTTAAATTTGGATGTTATGGCCGCTTTTTAGTGCACAGAATTGGAATGTAATGGACTTAACGGTTACTGTATGTTATTTTATGTTTTGTTGTGTTGTGTTGTGTCTTTGTGTTTTTTATTGTATGTTATACTAAGTAATATGTAATATTTGTTTAATGGCTTTAAAAAAATGCTATTAAAGTACTATTAATGTCTACTTTTCATAGCATAAAATAAGATGGATTCTGTTTTAAGATTTAATATTTGATCAAAAATGGTTTCTAATTAATAATTAATGATTAACATGTAACATCTAAACAATCTTTTTTTTGAAAAGTAATCCAAATGAAAATATTTAATATGATTTTGAACAAAACATTCCACTTTTATTATATTAATATTCAGTGATTTTGCTGGGTCAAGTAAAGTTTTCACAAAACCTATGGCGTTATTTACTGCTGTGTTTTGAGAATCTTCTTTATCTTAAGATCCATTGGACAAAGTCCTTGATGTACTGAATATTATGATTGTTATTTGAAGACTTACATTTTAGTAAGACATTTTAGAGTTTTACAAAATATATTGGTCTTCTTTTACTAATAGAAATCCCAGTAAGAGCTGAGCAATATGACACAATGCATAAATGTGCATTAAACACTTATACTCAGCAGTTTCTTCTTCACAAACATATGCAGCACATTTCACAATATAAATGTTCAACTAACAAAAGATATATTTAAACAGACGTTATGTCTTTTGAATAAAGATATAATCCATATATCCTGCATTTTGTGTTCTGATGTGCTGTGAACAGATGGCTGGCTGAGAAATGCTCCTTAAAGCCAGATGTGAAGATCTTTTAAAATACTAAACATTGTTTTCAATGAGGGGTGCAATGGTGGTGTAGTGAGTAGCACGTTCGCCTTACAGCAAGAAGGTCGCTGGTTCGAGCCTCGGCTGGGTCAGTTGTCATTTCTGTGTGGAGTTTGCATCTGCTGCGTAAAACAAATGCTGGATATGTTGGCAGTTCATTCCGCTGTGGCGACACCAGATTAATAAAGGGACTAAGCCGAAAAGAAAATGAATGAATGAATGAATGTTTTCTATGACGGCACGCACATTGGCACCACCATTTGTTGTCTGCGTCACATTTTGCGTCACTTAGCAACATATAGAAAACAATATAAATATGTGATAAAGATTATCATTCTATGGCAAGGTTATTATAGTTTCCATTTTTAAATTAGTTTTTATTTTTAATTCATATTTTTAAAATTTGCTGCACAATTCAGTTCAGTTTAAGTTCATTTCATTATTGGTTTTGTTGGTTTTAGTTTAATATTTATTTTGTAAATCTTATTCATTTTAATATATTTAGTTTCATTTTTAGTTTTAGTAATTCTAGTTTAACAAACACGTCTAGTCTTAACCAGAGAAATGTTTAGTGTTTGCACTGCTTACATTTACTCTTGTGCAAACCTAATAATAAAAGTAAAATAAATGTCTGAGCAAACACTGAATTCAAAACCATAAAAAAAGTATAAATAAAAGTAAAAATTATGAATTCAGACAAATATCTTCATATTAAAGATCCTACTGACCCTGTAGTTAAACATGCCTAGTTTTCATTATAATGCGCTTGACCGATATTTTTGTCTGTAAAAGCATCATCTACCACAGAAGGTGTGCTTATGAATTCTGAAAATGATTATTTATTTTTACGATTTATAATTTTATTTCAGTTAGTTTTTGTACTTATTAGTTTCATTTAGTTTTACTTTTTTATTTATTGTGAATTTTTCTTTATATTTCAGTTAACAAAAATGTTGTTTTGATTCATAGTTTTAGTCTTAGTTTTGGTATTCATTTACTAAAATAATCTTTTACACACACATCTGTGTATTTCAGCATAAATCTGTATTTCAGAAGTTCAAATGTCTCTCTTATTTGCTTATTTTTTCCAGCATTGAGACTGGGCATGGAGCAGGACACCTGGGTGATGATCTCTGAGAAAGGCGAGAAGTTTTATAACCTTATGAGTAAACAGGGCCACCTCATTAAAGACCGCAAACGAAAACTCACCACCTTCCCCAAGTGCTTCCTTGGAAGGTAGGTCAACGAAAGCTGGACCTCTGTGTGGATAATGGCTGTGGTAGACTTCAGGATGGAGGTTCACACTAGGGTTCATGAACTGTAGTTTATCTGGAGAGCCAGTGACATGCTGAGAATGAGAGTGCGTAGCTGTTGACTGACTGTAGTGATTGAGCACATAACATTTCATTTTGAACACCTTTACTCGCTCATAAATAACCGGGCAGTGGAGTTTAATGGAACTGTGGATGGACAGCAGTTCGGGTGAACAGGTCTCAGTCTGCTGGACGTGATGAATGGAGTTGAAATAGTAAATCAGGATCAGTTTTATTATCTGGGCGGTTTTGTGCTTACAAATCTCTCCTTTCTTGTAGGGTCCTTCTATCTTTTTTTCTTCTTTTTCTTGTAAAAGTCACATTCAAGTTAATTTTTTCTTCTTCTAAAGTCAGTATGAAATTGGCTTTTTTACATAAGAAAAAAAGTTGCACAGGCCTTGTTCACCATTAGTTTATTGAGTGTTGGATGATTAAGGTTTGCTATAGGCTGAGCTCATATGAGTGACATGTTGTGCCACCCTCAAGCCTCTAAACACATCATTAGAGATGAGATAAAGTCTTTTTAATCAAACATTTGAAGGGCATGTGAATTAAAAAAACATAAATAATGTGCATGGATAAATTATAGTAGGCTAAATCAAAATTATGCCATAATAAAAAAAAATTTTTATTTCATGGTAACTTTAAGAACTTTTTTGCATACTTTTATTTAGCAGTCTATAGTATTGCAATTTAAAATAAGGGGTGATATGTTAGCTCAGTGGTTAACACGGTCGCCTCACAGCAAGAAGGTCACTGGTCCAAGTACCTGCTGGGTCAGTTGGCATTTCTGTGCAGAGTTTGCATGTTCTCCCCATGTTAGCCTGGGTTTCCTCCACAGTCCAAAGACATGCGGTAGAGGTGAACTGGATAAACTAAATTGGCCGTAGTGTATGTGAGTGAATGAGAGTGTATGGATGTTTTTCAGTACTGGGTTACAGCTGGAAGGGCATCTGTTGTGTAAAACATATGCTGGATAAGTTGGCGGCTCATTCCGCTGCAGCAACCCCTGATGAATATACATTTTAAAATGCTATTTATCCCTGTGATTCAATGGTGGTGTAAATTATGATCATTACTCTAGTATCTTTCAGAAATTTAATGTATTGAAATATGATGATTTTAATGCTATAAATGACACATTTTGTCTTAAACACTGCCATGGAGCTGTTTAATATTTGTGTGGAAACACTGTTTGAATAGAAGTGTCAGAGGTTTTATTATAAACGTCTTTACTGTCCCTTTTAATCATCATTGATAAAAACAAAAATAAAAGCTCTATTGCCACATGCTAATAACCCTATTTACTTCACCTTCAACTCACTTGATTTGATTTATGGATTCATTTACTCGTCTGGCCTTGAATAAATGTGAATAAATGTTTGCAGGAATCCTGCTTTAGAACACAGAGCCTGCGGGAATTAATGCAATTATGCACAATTTACACAATCCCTTGCTGACATTCAAGCCCTAGCAGGCACATATTGTACAGTAATTAGTTAACGTTTATATAGAAATAAAAATAAACCACACCCAATTATTTGCATTTACGCAACTTTCAAATTAATATTAGGGGTTCACAAATTCAATTTTGGGAGTATATGACCAAAATAGTCTCAATTTCATAACCCCTGTGAATTAATGATGGACAAAATCAAATCATACACCACATTTTTTTCTAGTTTGATTCATTTATATATTTTTTTCTAGTTTGTTTCATTTATATACAGTTAAAGTTGAACTTATCTCATCATGTAACATTTGAATAATTTTTCAAACATTTCCAAAGTGATGAAAAACAGAGCAAAGTCATTTTCCCCCAAAGCATTTCTTATTATATTTTATTACTGCAGAAAGTCTTATTTCTTTTAGACTGACTGAAAAAATATTCTCTAATTTTTATACTTATAAATTATAATATATACATTATATATCCATCATTGAATCAGTCATCTGCACTTCAATAACTGTCTGGTTTAGCTCAGCTACCAAATCTGACCTTTGAAGACTACATTGAATAGTTCGGACTGCTGAGCGAATCATTGGTACAACCCTCCCAACTCTCCAAGAACAGTACTTTTCTAGAGCAAGCAGAAGGGCTGCCAAAATCACTCTGGACCCCTCACACCCAGCACACTGCCTCTTTGAACTGTTACTTTCTGGTCAACGCTACAGAGCACTGCGCACAAAAACAGCCCGATACAGAAACAGTTTCTTCCCACAGGCAATCCATCTCATGAACACTGGATGACAATAATCATGGAACCAACATCACTACTTGCAATACACTTTTTACACACACATACACTTATTTAACAGCACACTTTACATGCCAATTTGCATATAACAAATACACTTTTTACACCCACAAACACTTATTTAACAACACACTTTACATGCCAATTTGCACATACAGCCGCACATATAACGTTGTATATAGTAATACACCTGTACATACACTTGTCAATTTGTATATTTGCATTTAACACTTACTTCTATTTTTTTAAATATATTTATTATCTGTTTTCTGTCCAGTCTCTGTAATTCTGTTGCACTGTAGAAGCTCTGTCACGAAAACAAATTCCTTGTATGTGTAAAGCTGGCAATAAAGCTCTTTCTGATTCTGATTCAGATTCTGATTAGCCACTTTAATTTTTTTTTCTCGAAAGGCTACAAAGCAAATTATTGCTGTCAATAACTTGCCTTTAAAGTGCACTTTAAGTTGAATAAAATAATTTTACATACAATAAAATAATGAAATGAATAATAATAATAATAATAATAATAATAATAATAATAATAATAATAATAATAAAATAATAATAATAATAATAATAATAATAATAATAATAATAATAATAATAATAATAATAATAATAATAATAATAAACAAATAGGTTTCCAAATAACCAGTAAAATATTAAGTACTCTCATCATGGCATAGACAAAAGAAATTAGTTTCCAGAAATTGTTTAGTACAACTATTATGGTAAAATATGCAGAGAAAAATCTGTTAAACAGCACTTGGTAAATATTTGAGATAAAATGAAAATCCACAGGTTAACAATTTTGCCTGTTCGTCACAATAGAGAAAAAAAATGATCGCAACTTCCAATAACCAAAAAGGCAGATTTCTGCGCGAGTTATCGTGGTTTTACTAAATTTAATCGGATAGAAATATTGACGCCTACCTTTGAAGCTGTAAGTGTGAACATCTGCTGTCTGCATTTATTCTTCAGCACCCATGCCAGAAAGTATAAAAGCGATTGTTTCAAGATGTGCTGGATTTCTCCTGCTCTGATCTCTTTTGTTTTAAGTGTGGTTGGGAAATCCTCAGGATGAACTCAGATTAACTGAGCTCGACTGGCAGTCCAGAAGTCTGTGCAGCTGGCATTCATAATTTAAACCATCCGAGATGTCAATATACCACAGTCTCACACCGTATGCTAAAATAAGACATTCGAAATTCTCCGACACTCTACCACAACCAAGACTTTAACCATTTTTAATGTCTTTCATGGTTGAGATTTGTGTGTTAAAAAAGGAAAAAATCTAACTCCTCAAAGAAGAATGGCTCATTGTTGTGGCCTGATTATATTGTAAATGGATTTAGGGACACAACTTGCATTTTCAGATGAAACAGAATCTGGAGCAGGAATGGATTCGTTATGGATATACAGTATATAGGACCATTAAGGATATAAAGATCATATATGTCAGATGTTCATGAGTAGGTTTTGAGCATCTCAGAAAGCCAGAACCATATGACAGCAGGACTTGTGAAGTATACATTTGTAAGCATGTTGAAACTCTTGCAGATCTGGCAACCTATTTGTGGTTCTAGGGCAGGGCACAAATATTTTTCTATATGTCATCTCAAATCCTGATAATGATATAGTACCATTACTGTAAATATAGTGAAAATTGTTTGCCCTCTTGTGATTTTGACATTTTCATGGTATTCTTTTTCAAACAATACCCAGTTGATGTTTAACAGAGCAAGGAATTTTTCACAGCATGTCAGATAATATTTTTTCTTCCATCTTATTTGTTTTAGTTTGGCTAGAATAAAAGCAGTTTTAATTTTTTTAACAATTTTAAGGTCAATATTATTACCCAGTTAAGCAATATTCATTATTAATTGTCTACAGAACAAGCCACTGACAATGACTTGCCTAATTATTCTAACTTGCTTAGATAAATTTATTTATTTGTTTGCATATTTTAAGATTTTTAAAATGTTTTTTAAACTAAAGAATTCAGAAATTGAACATCCTTTTTACCCCAACGCAAATTTACAGGGCACTATAAAGGCTTAAAAAAATGCTTAAAATTTTGCTTAATATTGGCAACCTATGGGCTATGCTTCTCACCATGTTTTGTAGATATCTTTTGTAAAACAAACAGTATAGTCTAAAAGCATGTTTATTACTTCAGAAACCAAAACAACCAAACAAAATGACATTTTAATTGAACACATCACATCACATTTTGTACAGTAGTGCATACGGTACACATACAGCAGGGGTGTCCAAACTTTTTGCAAAGAGGGCCAAATTTGATAAAGTGAAGATGCCCGGGGGCCAATAGTTCCCTCTGACATTTTTTTCACCACAAAAGTTTCATGAAAATACACACTGTTATAGAACTATTGTCATTGTCACAATTACCTTTAATTTTCAAATGGCAATATAACCAAATATAAGCCACTCAGGCATGAACAACTCTAAACACACAATTATGCTTTTCTTTCATATCTGGAGAGTCAGATAAAATTGAACAAACTGTATAGAATACCTTACATATCTATGAGTTTGATATCTATCTTTGCCTCATGAACATTTTAAACAGGAGTTATAAGTAATGCAAAGGAGTCTGTTATCATTAAAGTAAAAAAAAAAAAGTGAATTTTGCTCTTGCCTTCTAAAAGGTCTTTCAGGATTTGTTTGCATTACAACTACAGGAAGATTATATATGGCGGCAAATCAATGGCAAAATTGATCGAGCGCAGCTGTGATGTTTAAACAGAAAGTGAATCGCGAGCAAATTACAGTCCTAAGCGCGAGATCTTCACGCGCGCGCTGAACTGATCCACCTCGAGGAAACGGGCCTCGCGCGCACATCATCATCTGTGCGCACGATGTACGCTCTCGCGAGTGAGGTCATGCCTGCACCGCGCGCGCGTTCAGTTCTCTCCGCTCGCTTGCTGGCTCTTCTCTGCTTGCGCCAAACTGTTTCGATTTTTGTCTTGGGGCGGGCCTTGGTTTACTTGTTATCTCTAATGCTATTGGTTACTCTCCCTTGGTTTATTTATTCTAACAGAGCTAGCGAGCCATAAATAACACATTATGAGATGGAATCTGCGGGCCGTATGAAATCTGACTGCGGGCCGTGATTGGCCCGCGGGCCGGACTTTGGACATGCCTGACATACAGTATCATCCTATCTAGTATTGTGAAAAGGCAAAGCTGAAAGCCCAGCTACAGTATTGCCATTTGAATATTTTTATATTAAATAACATTCGAATTTCCAACTGTCATGTGTGCGTGCTGTGTCACAGCGCTGAATGGCTCATCCGGTGTGCGACCTCCCCTAAATCTATGGTTAAAGCACACCCAGTGGTCAAAAGCTGCAGGTGCATTAACTACCATGATGGTAGCGAGCGCAGCGGCAGAGGGAACATGTTGAAGTGTTAATATATATAATTAACTTAGTTAAGCTAGTCATTAAATTGCACTTTTTAGCTGAATATCTTGAAAAATATCTAGTAAAATATTATGTACTGTCATCATGGCAATGATAAAAGAAATGAGTTGTTATGAATGAGTTATTAATACTATTATGTTTAGAAATGTGTTGAAAAAGTCTTCTTTTTGTTGAACAGAAATTGGGGAAAAATATATACAGTAGGGCTAATAATTAAGGAGAGCTAATGATTTTGACTTGAACTATATATTGACGACATGTAAAGCACTATTGTTTTTTTATATTTTAAATACTCACAAAATATACTATTGCATACTGTATATGATCACATTTCTCTCTTTATTCAGAACTTAAGGGCAGATGTCCGATTCGAAGTATGATTAATTAAACTTAGCCCCAACATTTTCTTCTTGTGCCCTGCCTCGATTGTATTGTAAGACGAGCACCATGCTGTGCTGCATCTGTGTTTCTTGATGAAAAATCTACCGTGATCTGGAAGAATTCATTTCAGCGATGTTTCCCCGGGCGATGCTGTGATGTACGGTTTGATTAAATAGGAATAGAGATAAAAAAGAAAAATAATATGCAATTACCAGCATAAATTTAGGCAGACTTATTTCCTGTCTTTCCACTCTTTCTCTTCCATTATCTGAATCTCATTCTGTCACAGACACAAAGCTGATGTCTTGTTTTGATTTTCACATCTACAGTGTTTTTTTTTGTATCCATTGACAGTGTTTTCTTTAGTCAGTTTTGTTCATTGTCGTTCCTCTTTCCGTTTCTATCTTTATATCCATCATTCATTCTGTCTCTGAAAACCTCAGAGGTCTGCTGGAGTCTAGATGTTTCTCATGCTGTATCACCACCGGGTTCCATAAACTCTGGGAAGAGCCGCAGGATTACACTGGTGGAGCTTGGCATGTTAGTGTTGGTTTTGCGGAGCGGTGGATGGGAAGGAGCGTAGATTCAGATATATCAGATATCCTCCACTGAGACACTGGCTTTGCCCAGCAAAATTACAAAATTATACAGGGAAGTCAATTTGAATTCATCAGAAGAAACAGAAAGAGCACGAGAGAAACAGAAATGTCTAAGATAGATAGAAAGACAGACAGACAGACAGACAGACAGACAGACAGACAGACAGACAGACAGACAGACAGA
>CAIGQQ010037704.1:860934-903644 GCA_903798035.1 Danio albolineatus | reverse complement strand
AGACAGACAGACAGACAGACAGACAGACAGACAGACAGACAGACAGATAGATAGATAGATAGATAGATAGATAGATAGATAGATAGATAGATAGATAGATAGATATTTTGTGTTCACATTATTTATATGTACTTTATGTCTCTTTTCTTAGTGAATTTGTGTCATGGCTGATGGATATCGGAGAAACCAATAACCCAGAAGAGGGAGTTCATCTGGGTCAGGCCCTCCTGGAAAATGGCATCATCCACCACGGTTAGTTACATTCACAAGTAAAAGTTATTTTCTTGCTTTCCCACACACACGCACGCACTCACACACAAACACACTCGCACACACACACACACACACACACACACACACACATACACCTACACACACACACACACACACACAAAATATATGTATTAATCAAAATAAGTGGGTTTATTTTTAGTATTTCAAACCAAAAACCTTTGGCTTATTAGATTATTTAGCTTGTTTTAAGGAAAAACAGTTGTTTCTGAAACAAGAATAATTGTCTAGAAAATGTTTCTTGATTTAAGAATTACATATTTGGACTAGGCGTTACAAAATATAATAAATACATATTTGCGTAAAACATATGCTGGATAAGTTGGCGGTTCATTCCGCTGTGGCAACCCCAGATTAATAAAGGGACGAAGCCAAAAAGAAAATGAATGAATGAATATTTGGACTAGAAATAAGACAAAACCATTACCATGTCTTAATGTTTGTCAAAATAAGCTTAATAATAAACATAATCTTTTATTTCTTACTTACAATTTTTTTTTTCTACATGTCAATATTGGCTACAAATGTTTAAAGTAATAATGCTGAATTCGTGGTTTATGAATTGGCTGTAGGGTCTTTGTGATTTGATGCAAAGCTAATAATTATTTAAATAATAAGAGTGTTAAATTAAATTAATCATTATAATATATAATAGAAATAAAATATTGTTTTGAATTAAAAAAATCTATAAAAATACCTCTAATATTGCACTTTCTGAATTTGTTCAACTCACTGAACATTAACTGTCATCAGAAAATTGTGAAAATGGGAAAGTTTTGTTAAAAGGATAGTTTATCCAAAGTGAAAATGTACTATTTTCTCATCCTCAAGTGGTTACAAAGCTTTATGCGATTTGTAGAAAGCTTTTGAAGAAGTGAGGCAATCATCCAGATACATCTATAGTAGGAAAACAAATACAAGGGCAGTCAAATGTTCCTGGTTTCCAGCTTTAATTCAAATTTCTTCTTTGGTGTCGAACTGAAGAAAGAAAGTCAAACACAAGTGAAGGTTGAACAAATGTTGATAGATTTTGAGCTTTGGGTGAAATATTTCTTTAAATTATTCAAGTTTAAAGCCAGTCCCACTAGTCAGTTGATGAGTTTTCATCATCATCAGTGTTCATGCTTTATTAATTTGTTAATGCAGATGGCCGATTGGACAAAGAGCCCTCTTAATATTTCAAGAGCTTTGACATCATTGTTCTCAGGAGCTCTGGGAGAGTCCAAGAGCAGATGGCTTTTTATAAATGTGTCTATGTTTATATAAAGTGTAACAAAAATTTATCCTTTTACGCCCCGCTGTTTGTTTGACACTGAAAAAAAAAAAAAAAACTTGGTGCTTTGCCTGCCATTTCTTTTGTGGTTTGTTTGAGAGGTGGGGTCTAGTTCTGCTTAAAGCATGCTCACCGTATGGACAATTTTTTTTTTCTTTTTTCCTTAAAGAAACTGACTGGCTTTGAGCCAGCACTTCATGCTAAATCACTTTTCACTTCACTGCTTCCTAACAGGGAGAAATAAATTTAAGCATTAGGGCTCCTCTGTCTACTCGCTCGCATTTACGGCTTTGGTGAGAAAGATCTTTAAGCCTTTGCTGAGTGTTCGCTGAGGAGGATGAATTCATTTGGCAGAAACAGCCGGATTACTTTTCATAAGCATGTTGGTGTTACTTGCATTTGCGCTTGTATGCAGCTAAAAGCCTCTAAAGTCCATTGAACAGATTATAGATTCTTATGACTTGTAGCTTTGTATGTCAACGTTTTAATAGCAACAATGTTATTCAATTAACCTCATAGTAAACTGCATTTTTATCTTCATGCACATGTAAAATAAACTTAGTTTAAAAGCATGTATCTTCATTCATTCATTCTTTCTTCGATTTAGTCTCTCATTTCAGAGATCGCCACAGTGGAATGAACCACCTTCTATGCCTGAATATGTTTTATGCAATGGATGCCCTTCCAGCCATAACCCAGTACTGGGAAACACCCATACACACTCATTCTCACACACACACACACACACACACACACAAACACACACAAACACACACAAACACGCACAAACACACACACACACGCACACTCTTACTCTATGGCCAATTTAGTTTATTAAATTCACATATAGTGCATGTCTTTGTACTGTGGGGAAACTGGAGCACCTGAAGGAAACCCACACGAACACAGGGAGAACATGCAAACTCCACACAGAAATGCCATATGGCCCAGCTGGGACACGAACCAGCGAACTTTTTGTTGCGAGGCGACAGTGCTAATCAATTAGCCACCGTGCCACCATATGTCATTAAATATAAAAAAAAAACATAGAACTATGTTATGTATTTTGCTGACTTATTGTACTTATGTTATTCCACTTTACAAAGAATAGTAAAATCCAGAGAAATAAGCAATTTTAACTTCGTCGTCATATGCCCTCAATTTCTGGTTTGGTTTTATAAAAAACAGAAATACTAAAGATGCTTTAATATGTCATGCTGTAATAAACTGCACAGAGAAGTGTTATAACAGAATAATAACATTTATCATTTATTTATTTATCATTTATTTATTTATGATAAAAACAGTTCTGATTCTTCTCCACTTGTTTAAGATGAAAAAAAAAAAACAGATGTGGTGGACTGTGCCATATAATAAGCTCTGTTGTTTTGGTGCCATGTCATGCTCGTCTCTCATCAGCAATTGCTTCAGCAGTCTTGTTTCACTTCAACGACTCTCAGCCTTACTATGTTTTAGGCTACCATTATAATAAGGTTTGAATAGCTCATCCATGAACAGGATTTCTACAGGTTCCCATAGGGTGTATTAAAGAAAACAAGTCGGATGATTCCACACTTGGTAAAACCCTCATCAAAATATGCTTTTGTTTGTTGTGAATGCATGCACATTAATACACATTGTGTTTATTCAAAATATTGAATAAAAACAATAAATCTAATATACAGTATAGCCTTTACGTATATAAAAGTGCTGATCTTAACATTAAAAACTCTTACATTGTAACTAGTTATTAAAGGTACGTTACTAAAGTTGGTAGTTGGTGTATTTATTTGCTGTACAAAAACTGCATAAGAAACCTCTTATGCTCATCAATGCTTTTTTTTCTTCTAACGCCCTTATTTTGATGCTCAAGAAACATCTTATTACTATTTTGGTTTCCACTCTAAACTGAAGTCAATCTTTTTCAAAGAAAACTTTCAAGGGAGTAATCACAAATTTAAAGTGCAAAATTAGGTGCATTTTCATTAGGTTTTTACAGCAGCTCACTGTAGTATTGATAACCTAGTAACCCAGAGTAAACAAGGCACCATCGGCAGAAACAGTTGGTGTAATGTTTGCTACGCCAGAGTTGAATGCGTTTCCATCTCCTATCATTCGCATGAACCATTTTTCATCATGTAAAAAATGTGTGTAGAAATATTTTTGCAACTGATTTATGTTCTGTTCTAAGGACAGGACAGTTCAAAGTGTAAATTCCATTTCCTGTGCTTTTTCAAATTGTTTCTTGGTTGCTTTGCTTTTCTTAATTTCCTTCGTCATTGGTTTTTTATGTTAACCTGTGCCTTGTTTAGTTTCTTTATATCTAAAGGCTGGCTCACATTGTGCGATTTTAATTTTTATTTAAATTTTTTGGCATATCAGACTGCACGAACATGGCTCTCATGTCACACTGTAAGATCTCAGCTATCATAAAGTCAGACTGAATGACAGTGAAGACGCATGAAACACTGAAGAAAATGGCCATGGAGTTTTACGTCATCCACTCGTGACACTTTCACTGTCCCATATTCTGAAACGATTCCTCACAGCAAATGTAAACAAACTGTAGCGCCAATTTTGCACACAGCGTGTCTCAACAATAAAACCAGGAAGAAAAAAAAATGTTTTGACATTTCCCCGCAGCCATTTTTAATTGTCGCATGGATTGCATCATCAAATATGGTGCTCCAATTGATTCTTGGATTCACGCTCATCGCAGCTGTTGTCACACTGCAGGACAGTGCCTGAAATCTTCTGACACTGCCAGAACTTCATCAGATGAAAAATCTGATCGCAACAGGCGTTAGGCTGTCTGTGAACATGTCAAACCAACAAAGACCACAGATTTTAGCCTAGGATTTTAGGAATATTTTAGGATTTGCCAAATTTGTCTCGGATGACAAAATCGTCGCTGAAATCACACAGTGTGAGAAGGGCTTTAGTGCATTAAATGACCTCAGGTTCAGTTTTAGTTCAGTCAGTCAGCCAATTATTGTATTTAAAGGATATTGAATATCATATCATCCATATTGAATAATGTTGTTAATAAAATTCAATCACAAAAACAACAACAAAAATCTTAATGTTATTGTATATTTCTTCAAAAACAAAAGACTTTTTTTTCTTATTATTTCAAACCTTATTTTGCACACTCATTTTTTGTCATAATTAAATATCTACTCCTTTAAACTTGTTCCAGTTACAGACAAGCACCAGTTTAAGCCGGAGCCAGTGCTGTATCGATTCCGCTATGATGATGGCACATACCACCCTCGCAGTGACATGCAGGATGTCATCTCCAAGGTAATCCAAACCCGCTATGCTCTGCTAAATGGCCACTTTTTCTTTTTGCCCCTTGGAAAAGTTTGGCATATAATAACGGATGTCCTTCTCGCCCTCAGGGTGTGAGGCTGTTCTGTCGACTCCATAGTTTATTCACACCGGTGATCAGGTAAGGGGCCAGTATTTGTTCCACCTCATTACAGCTGTCTCCAGTCACACCAGCTCTGCCAGGTGTACATTCGCACCCCTGCCGCTTCTCCCTCCTTTCTAAAGATAGCACCTACAGAAAAAAAAAAAACATGACGCTGATAAGTGATAAAAATCACAGTGTTGAAGGGCTTATTTACAATAACATCAGCAAATATTTAAATAAAAGCACTGCAAAAACAGACACGAAAAATAATGTTATATTTAATGTTAAATAATGTTGCTTTATTAATAATGAAAAAGATTCAATAATTTGTTGATAAATTTTTATTATTTACTTACTACTGAGTGAGACATAACCTAATATTTGATGATTGATCAAATTATTAATCGAAAATCAGAAAAAGAACGTTCAGATTCATTTAAAGCTTTGTTTCTGGATTCATTCACAGATTTCACTCACAGATCATGTTAGACATTCAGTCATTAACTTAACAAGTTACTCACTTGACTGTTCCTGGAATAATTCCCTAATGAATTTGCTGATTAAAACAATATTTTAGGGGGTGTGAGGTATCTTTTTGTGTGTTTTAAGTGAGACACATAATCTATAACTCAATGATTAATTGAAAACAAGGATTGCTGCTTCTATTTTCTATTTTCTGTTGGATTAAATGATTGATTCATTTATTAATTGCATAGCTATAGGTGGTTAGAACACTTTGTGTGTGTGTGTGTGTGTGTGTGTGTGTGTGTGTGTGTGTGTGTGTGTGTGTGTGTGCGTGTGTGTGTGTGTGCGTGTGTGCGTGTGTGCGTGTGTGTGTGTTAGTGTGTGTGCTTTGAGTGAGGCTCTGAATTGTTAACATAAAAACATTGAAAACAAGGGATCAAAACTAAAACAAACACCCTGCTAAATTTATTTTCTTAGATTTTTGTGCTGTTTCTAGCCCAAATATCTAAAAATCCTTAAATCAAGTAGCATTTTCTAGGCAAGCAAGGATATTAAATGAAATGCCATAATTAAGTAAGTTTTTTGGTAACACTTAACAATAAGGTTCATTAGTTAATTTGTTTACTAACATGAACTAATCATGAACAACACTTGTACAGCATTTATTAATCATAATTGAACATTAACTAATGCATTATTAACATCCAAGTCCATGCTTGTTAACATTACACCGTGAGGTAACATGAACTAACAACAAACAACTTTATTTTCATCTACTAAAGTAACTATCATGAACAAATACTATAGTAAATGTATTGTTGATTGTTTGTTCATGTTAGTAAATGCATTAATTAACATTAACCAATGAACCTTATTGTAAAGTGTGACCAGTTTTTCTTTAAAACAAGCAAAATAATCTATAAAAAAAAACAAGAAGCATTGGCAGATTATTTTACTTGTTTTATGGATAGTCACTTCATTTTGGCATGTTATTTTTTTTAAAACAAGACAATATTATTTGCTTGTCTAGAAAAGGCTTCTTGTTTTAAGAATTTTTAGATATTTGAACTAGAAACAAGAATCTCTAAGCAAGAAAAACCCTTTTTGCAGCACAACAACAACAACAACAAAAATAAAATAAAATAATGTTCAGTGTTACTTATTTTTTCTTAGCTGATCAGTTCAAAGGTTTTTACATGATAAAACGTATATTTTTACACTGGCCAAAAGAGCTTACAATACATGCTGCAATTTAAGAAAACACGTGCAATAAAAAAAATGGCAGCAAATTGAGAAAAGATCTTCATCCGTTTGACAGCACATGAAAATTCTCACTACGCAAACAAATGAATAAAATATGCTGCATTTTCTCAGAAGGCAAAAAAATTACGCAAACGCCTGCAATTTTTCACAACACTTTCAAATTACATGGAACACAATGGAAATGATTCAAGGGGACCCTAAATGTGACAGACCCGGCTAATAAAATAAAAAAAGACAAGGAAATCAGGATGTTAAAATAATCAAACAAAAAACTTGCCTTTCAAAGATCACTGACAACTTCGCTGAGCAATGGTCACGACACAGCAGCATCGGTCATGTTTTAGAGTCCACTTGAAACCTTTCCATTGTGTTCCGTCCTTTTTGCAAGTGTTGTGAGAAAATGCAGGCGTTTTCATCATTTGTTTGCATTTTGAGAAATGTAGCACGCTTTATTAATTTGTTTGCATTGTGGAAAAGTGGGGTTTATTTATAAACTGCATTTCGAAAGGATCACGTGCTTATGATTGAACACAGCTGGTTCCACATCAGCTCAGCACAATACACCAATCAGATGAATCCTGATACACTATAAATTACCAAAGCTTTCTACTCCAGTCATCTTCGTCTTGAAGAATCCCCCCTTCCACCCCAACTCCTCCCCTTTTCTGATAGGGCAGCACGGTGGCCCAGTGGTTAGCACTGTTGCCTCACAGCAAGAACACCGCTGGTTCGGCCTCTCCCCGAGCTAGTCGGTAATTCTGTGCGGAGTTTGCATGTTCTCCCCGTGTTCACGTGGGTTTTCCCCGGGTCCTCTGGTTTCCTCCCACCCTTCAAAATCATACAAAATGAATCGACTACTTTAAACGGCCTCTTAAGGCAATTCTAGTCAGATACATCCCAGCACGTTCACAAGCGGGGAGAGTTCTCGAGACTTACCTGAGCTCAAACTCTCCTCTCGCCCTTTAAACGGGAGGGACCCCCGGGCTCAAGGATATTCTGAGCTCAGGGCTCTCTCCCGGGACAGCATGCCAAATACACTTTATTATCAATTATCAGCTAAGTGTGAACTCTTGAAATACAGTACATTTTTTATGTGCATGCGTTGTGAGGATTTGCAGCATGTATGCTGTCAAACTGATGAAGATCTTTTGCTGGCATTTTTTGCGAAGGCTCTCTCAGCCACCATAGGTTTTGTTGTGTTTTGAGTGAAATATTCAATCATTAGCGATTAATAAAAAACCAAGGTGCTCATTTGCACCCCTGTCACTGAAAACACGAGGCTGATAATTGATTAAAATCACACTGACCTTTTCCACAGTTAGGTCAGTTATAGATATTTTTATGTTTGTTTTGGGCACATAAGACCATCATTTTGTAGCTTTTAGACTTCTGTGTTAATAATCAGTTTCAGTACTGCACTACAAATGAATGGTTGTCACAAATATGAAACAGGTGCAATTTCTAGATTTTGGCAGCTGTCAGGCCACAGCACATTAAATTATGTGTGCAAACACAAAGCTAATGGACTCAGAGGGCACTTTTCTTTGCTCTGCAATGGGATGGATCCATTTTCCAATTTTTTTCACTGAGTTCTTCATCTAAAATTGTCATCATTGTTGAAGACCTGATGAGCTGCACTGCAAATATGCAATCCCATAAATGTCTTTTTATTTTATAGGTTCTGTATTTCTACATTTTTACTGACAATGCACTTAAGAAGCAATTACCATCCAAATAGGGCTAAAGAATGCCTATATGCCCACATTTTTTCTACTCTGTACTAAGCATCTTTTCCTAGCACAGCTATAATTGGAGGATTCAGCTCTAGTTTAATTATCTGGTATTTCCTGCTGGTTAGAGGGGCTCTGGAGGGGCTTCACGCCCCCGTCTTACCAATATTAAATAAAAAAAAGTCTTCTGCACCCTGAAATCCAGGATGAATAACATTCCTGACATACTGTATAACAGCAAGAAGCAGAACAAAAAGAAAGTGTCCAAAAATGACCAAGATCTTGAGACTATTTGAAAGCTTTGGTTGACTTTGCACACACTTGTCCTACAGATTGCAGGGCTCTTGTGCCAGGCGTATGACTGCCTGTGGTAACGCTGTTTACCCTCATTTGTCACGCTGACAGTTCTGGGTACAGCTACAGAAGAAAGGGCTGGCTCCATGTCTGTAGCGGTTAAATCATGGCAAGGCCTGTCCAGCCTCACACTTCTGCTCTGTGATTAAAACAAATCATTATATAATCGAAACAGAAACCGTCACACACACTTTGAGACAGCAGCAGTTGCACATTTCCGGTTTTCTAGAGGTGTTTGGCTGTATAAAAATGAAACTGGATGTTTGTCTTTTGGACTGAGTTTGGTGGTGGAGTGTGTGTGAGTGCTGTAACAGGGGTGTGGGCCCCAGTCTAGCCCTTTGACCCAGTGCAGTGAGTGTCCCCCAAGAGACCCTTGGCTTCATGGGAAAATCGTCACTCCATTTCATTTTCCCGTGGTCTGGAAGCAGCCACAAAGCCTCCATTTGGGCCTGGAGCTGGACTGAAATGTGCTGGGAGACACCTGCTGACTTCAACTGGAGTGAAAAAACATGTTGTGTAGAGGTTAAGGGGGTGTTAAAACACAATTTAATCAATAAATTTGAACATTTTTTTTACATTCAAGAGTTCACTCTTAGTTGATGATTGATTTTAAAGCTTGCTTGGCATGCTGTCCCGGGAGTAAGCCCTAAGCTCATAAGATCCTCGAGCCCGGGGCTCCCTCCTGTTTGCAAGCTGAGAGGAGAGTTTGAGCTCAGGTAGATCTCGAAGATCTCTCCTGTGGGAAGCTAATGAACAGATAGTGATTGCTATGAAAAGATAACTACTTACAAGGAGCATGTCTATGGAGCCGATTTGGATTAGTCAATTAACTTAAGTTGCATGTTTTTGCACGGTGGGAAGAAACCGGGGAATCTGGGGGAAACCCACGTGAGCATGGGGAGACATTGTAAACTCCACACAGAAACGCCAGCTGGCTTGGTAAGGACTAGAACCAGTGAAGTTCTTGCTGTGAGGCAACAGTGCTGACCACTGGGCCACCGTGCCACCCATCTAGGAAATGAGGAGTAGGGGTGGAAGGGGGGATTTTTAAAACTGAAGATGGCTGTAAAATGGAACTTAGGGTATATTTAGTGGCTAAGGAATCATCTGATTGGTGAATCATAAATTGGATCCTCTCGTAATTAGTTTATAAATAAACTTCACTTTACATTTAATGTTACACATAAACAACAGTGGTGGGGCACTCCATATGTGAAAGTAGTGGACAAAGATCATGCCTATCTGAATGTTCCTATTTTTAACAGTGCCATTTAAAGCATTTAAATAGTGTAATTTACACCTAAGAATACTCTGATCACTGCCCCAACCCTGCCCCCACCCTTTAAATTCTTCATGCATTTAGAAAACCAATGAAATATTTGTTAATTTGCCTTTGATTCATTTGCTAATTGATTTGTTTATTCAATCACTGATTCATTCATTATGTATTTTTGTGTGTTTTGAGTGAGATACTGATTATTTAATGCAACACTTGAAGGTGTTCCAACCCCCAGTCACCAAAAGGCTTAAACTCTGATTCATTTACTGCTTTGATCACTGATTCATTCGGTTATATTAGGTTGTAACATGCTTTTTTGTGTGATTTGAGTGCAACATTGAACCATTAACTCAGTGTTTAACCAAAAATAAGACTTTCATTGCTTAAATATTAGTTCATGGCAGTTCATTACGCTGTGGCAACCGCAGATTATTAAAGGGACGGTCACACTTTACAATAAGTTTAATTAGTTAATGTTAATTAAGGCATTAAGTAACATGAAGAAACAATTAACAACACATTTACTACAGTATTTGTTCACGTTAGTTATATTAGTTCATGAAAATACAGTTACAGTACATTGTTAGTTCATGTTTACTCACGGTGCATTAACTAATGTTAACAAGCATGACTTGGATGTTAATGCATTAGTAAATGTTCTATTATGATTAATAAATGCTGTACAAGTGTTGTTCATGATTAATTCATGTTAGTAAATGCATTAACTAATGAACCTTATTGTAAAGTGTTACCAAAGTGACTAAGCCAAAAAGAAAATGAATGAATGAATGAATAAATATTCAGATTCATTTACTGCCTTGTTACATCATTTATAGTGATAAGCAGTTACAAATCAACTTTTGTCATCAAAAACATGTGCAGAGGGAATTCTTTTGACAAAGACGCTGGCCCCTTTTCAACAATAAAACAAATTTTAGGTTAAAATCTTTTGAGACTTCTGAAAATCGAGAGGAAAGGGTCACTGTGACGTAAAAGCCCAGAACAGATCTCTCAAGAGATACTCAGACGGATGCGAGTCAAGCCAAAGGTGAAAGGCAGGCTTGAAATGTGTGTCTCTTGAGGCTGCTATAAAGACAAGACATTCTTGAACTGGTCAAGTTAAATGTTTGTTTTTACTTTTCACACAGGGATAAAGATTATCATCTACGGACGTATAAATCGGTGGTGATGGCCAACAAACTGATCGACTGGCTCATAGCACAGGTACGTTTTTAAATCTGATCGCCCTGTACATTGATATATTTCTGTCCACCTTTTTCTGCGTATGTTTACTGCGCTTCAATTTATGGGTTGCACTTCCTGTTCGGTGAACTTACAATTAAAGGCCAATTCTTACAGCACACAGAATATTGTGAAAAAATGCCACTAATTCAACACACACTAATTCAATAGTTAATTAAATGATCTATCGCAGGGCTAAAAAGACTATCTGGTCCCTGGATAGATTAAGCCTGAGTATGATGCTGTTTGTTGAAAAATAATATCATACTACTCAGACATTCCACAGTCCAACAGATGCAGATTGAACACAATCAGTCAGGTGAAAACAAGCTCATACCAATGGGAACTGATGCCAACAGGGGTAACATGCCGATCCAACAAACTCCAACAGACTTGTTTGTTGTTGTTTTTCTATTCGGTTTGAAGTGGCCTTAAAAGAACTGAATCAAATGAAAACGAATAACAAACATGTGCTACTAATAATCCATATTCAAACTCAAAGCTGAGTAAGAAGTTTGGCTTTGTGCTTTATTCGTATCGATCATGAAAATAATGTTAAGTTTGGTCTTTTTAGTTCACAGTTTTGTTCCCCTGGGTACTTTTCTTTTACTTTATTCCTACATTACAGTAATAATGAATACTTGAATACACATCAATAATATTGCTTCAGGAAGAGTTTTTTGGGTTATTCATGCACTCAGATAAGGATTTTTTGCTGTTTGTACAAACTACTTATATAAAATGAGTTGAATCAACACAATTCTTGATTTTTTGGAGGGACAACTTATGTAAATGTTTTATGTTCAATCCACAAAAAAAAATTATGTTAACTTTTTAACATAACTTCATATTTAATATTAACTTAATGTTATGTTAATGTAATTTTTGTTGGGACAACATGAAGGAATCGTTTGTAACCCAGCTTTTTTTTACAGTGTGGTCTGCTGAAAATAAATAGGTAATTCCAACGCTATCACACGACAATTCGTAACTTTTTGATTTAGTGGCTAATTCATATGAAATCATACGATCTAATTCAACGGTACATACGTCATGAAAAACCTGGAGAAGTCATGGAATTTTGACCTGGCATTTTCCAGGCCTGGGAAAGTTTTAGAAAAACTGAAAAACCCTCAAAGTTTTGGAAAAGTGATGGAAATTAGTTGAACAAATGTCTGTATACTTAAATATAGGTTATTTGTCTTTACTTTTTTTCTGTCCATGGTCAAAAACATGCTCTCACATTATTAGTGCTGTGTGAACATTATCTAAATACATTTTACATAGATATAAAGATTCATTTAAACTAAATAGATTGTTGCATGTTTTATCATATGCTGTAATAACTTTGAAGATGCATCATTTTTCTTATTATTTAATATGTATACATAGACATTACATTAAAAGATTAGGTCATGAAACCTTACTTGAAACTCCTGGAAAAGTCATGGAAAAGTCATTGAATTTTTGGAGTAAAAATACGTATGAACCCTGCCCAATGACGGTTGGGTTTAGCGGTGGGGTTGGGTGTCACGCCTCCTTTTTAAAATTGTACATTTTCGTACACCTGAACTCGTACAAGATCATACGAATTATCCACTTAACTGACAAAACGTAAAATACTTACGTTTTCTCGTGAGATCAGGCTGGTAATTCTAATAAGTTGCCTTTTAATATTTGATGGATGAATTGTAATCCATGAATTGTAGATTGTGATTGTATCCAATTTATTAAAGCACTTCACAGATTGATTACAGAGCGAAGTTATTCACAAAATTCACAAAAAGCATCATGGTGCATGAGAAAAAGCGGGTAGATTGGAAAAGCAAATATTGTTAGACAAGAGAGAAAAAAGCTGATAGAAGCTGTAACAAAATCTATCCACATACACTCTCAAAATAGTCAAGTAAATACCAGTAAAAGTGGTAATTTTGTTCGCAATCATAGGGGAAGTACTACATAGCACCTATTTCTTTAAAGATGGTGCTACATAACACCTTGAAAAACAGCTAAAGAACCAATACTGATGCTGTATAGCACTTAAATTGGTTCCTGTATGATTACAAGCCAATGAACCACTTAGCAGACTAGTCACAGTGATATTGCAGAATTCAGTCTGAAGTGTAGTTCAGACACTGAGCTGTACATTTCACATCCATGCGTGTCAGTGAGTATGTTATGTTGACTGAAATTATTGCAGCAGACTGATTCTTCAGAGTGATTCCTCAGAGTTTTCGCTCTGTGGTGGCTGGACCGCAGTGTTTGTGTGAGTTAAATGTGGTTTTCTGGAGCTCAAGAGGATGTGTGGCATTTTGACCACTTGTAAGCAGACAAAGAGAGTGGCACTTGTCTTTTTTTCTTTGAAGGGTGACTGTCGAAGCAGAGAAGAGGCGCTGATCTTGGGGGTGGAGCTGTGCGACAATGGATTCATGCATCATGGTATGAGAGCTGTTTATTTCATCGTTTTTTTTTTCTTCTCTTTGTTCCTATACTGTATGAGTATATCTGTTCATTTTATTTTTTTGACACAGTATCTGTTTTATTGTTTGTTATTGTGTCATCTTTTACATGAAAACAACAGGAAAGATGACTGGAGTATAATTTGCCAATGTATTGTATAAAAAATATTTGTTATTTTGTTAATTTATGAGTAACTTTGATTCAGATGACACTGTTCCTTATAATGACTTCTTTATATTAGTTCATTTGCTTATTAGCTCAGTGGCTTTACATGGAAACAGTGTGAGTCATTGAATCATTGACTTGAATATACATACAGAATAAGTATGAAAAAAGTTGGAGATTCATTTACTGATTTGAATTCAATGAGTGGTTAATTTACTGTTAACTTAGTGGCTTTAGATCAGGGGTCTCAGACTCAATTTACCTCGGGCCGTTGGAGGCAGAGTCACGGTGAGGCTGGGCTGGGCCAAATCAGATTTTCACAAGAAATTAATTATATTATTAATTTTTAATTATTAATTTGTTTATTTTTACATATTATGTTGTTAAAAAATAAAGATAAAGAGATTTGAGAAGATTAGCATTTTAACTGAAAAAAAATAGATAAAAAACTACAGAGAAAAAAATGAATTAGTAATAATAATAATAATAATAATAATAACAATAATAATAATAATAATAATAATAATGATAATAATAATAATAATAATAATTATAATAATAATAATAAGATTTACTGTTATCCACAGTGCAGTTGTTACAGGAAAAAAAAGCAACACTGTGTTGTTGTCATTTGTTTTGACTACTTTTACATCATATAGAAATATATGTAATGTTTGTTGTGTTAGACAAAGGAAAATACAATGCAGGCAGAGCGATGCAAATTACCCACAAATAACGGTGCGACTCTATAATTGCTCTGGGTTAGGCCTACCAGGGATTCTTATTGCCGATGGACAGGTGTCGATATGTGACTGCAGACGATTACATTAGGCTGCATTGAGATCTTTAGTTTTCTTTTATCCCGCCGGGTACACATCACTTTGATTTCTTTTCTGCTCACTGCGCATGAAACAATAACCACCAACCAATGAGAGGGATTGTAAACGCAAGAAAGATGATTGGTTGAAAATATTGTTCAGGAGCAATAGTTAAACGTGATCTTTATTCAGCCTTCGCTGCACTCATTCTCTCTCTCTCTCTCTCTCTCTCTCTCTCTCTCTCTCTCTCTCTCACACACACACACACACACACACACACACACACACACTCACACACACACACACACACACACACACACACAAACACGTAGGTATTCACCATGCACAAGTTAATGCCGAATCAATTAAATAAAACCAGAAAGAAAAATACAAATATCTCACATTTCCCAAAACAGAATCCGGCAAGATCCGGCTCAAATTATTCACTGATTTATACCTGCTGGGCATCAACTTTTGTAACAAAAAACTTGTTTTGAAGTGTTGTGAATGAAATGAAAAATGTCCACGTGTGCCCAATAGAGACGAGGCAGCCAGCCACGCTAGGAAGAAAACACTCCATGGCAACGCTGCTGTAACTTTCACTCATTGATAAACGTTTCTCTCCCTGCGTCAAACACAGCTGATGTCCCGCCCCCGAGAGCCATATACACCAGCGTGATTGGTGGGTTTGTTCAACAACGTAAAGTGCTATACAAACCAAACTCGCGAGCCTTTAAACTTTAAAGTTAAGGCGGGAGCCACAAACTATCGTCCCTCGGGCCGCAGTTGGACCGCAGGCCACGAGTTTGAGTTTGAGACCTCTGCTTTAGATAGTGACAAATACTTTTTGTTTGTTTTGAGTGAGTTCATTAACTCTCTAGCTCATTAAAATAATAAAAGGAAGCGAACATTTGTTTCGATTCATTCCATGAGTTTCGATTTGCATGTATCTGTGTGTTTTGAGTGAGTCATTGAATTATTAACTCAGCGATTCACTGAAATAACAGTACAGAGAAGTGAACAAGATTTGTTCAGATTAATTTGCTGATTGTGATTTGTTTATTTACTGATTGGCTCAATGGCTTTATGTTGTGACAATTTTTTGCATGTTTTGAATAATTAACTCATAGATTTATTTAAATTACAGTATGCAGAATTAAACAAGGAAAATGTGTTGACCACATGCATTTGTTAGAATTCATATTATAAATTTGATTCACTGGTTTGCTTTTTTAATCGGTTAAATAACTTCAGATTGTGGCAAGTGCCTTTTTAATTACTTTGAGTGACTAATTAAATCATTTAACTTGAAGTAAGATTACACTGAAGTGATCAAGATATACTGTATTTGTGCACCAAAAGTTCAGATTCATTCACTGGTTTGTTAATTTACTAACTAGTTCATTGCTTAATGTGCTCAATGTACTTTTCTTGTGCTTTGAATGAATGATTGAACAACTTTTGATCAGTATGAATTAAAATAAATGATTAAAGTAAATTCATTTGGTTTTTAGGACGCTAAAAATCTTAATAGGAAAAATTACATTGCAAAACCGTTCCCCTAACTGGATTCTGCACATTCTGTTTCTCGACAACAGCCTTGACCTTCTTCACAATCCAAGTTTGACTGACTTGTTCTCATGGCAACTGTTTGTTTGTAGGATTCGGGTCTCATTTTCAGGGCACTCGATGCCAAAGTCCACATCATGCTTGTGTGACTCATTTATCGTCTACCATGGGCTGCTCCTGACAGCCTGCAATTGAGTTTCATATGCGGCAAACTACCAACAAATTTATGGATCATAATAACCTTACTGGCTGCACTTTATTTTTTCTGGCTTCCATTCATCCATTTGGGCTGGTTCACTGGGTTATGTGACTGTTAAGGCAATACACTACAATTACGTATTACACAAGATTGTTTAAATACTTTTTTGTATTACAAGTTTTCTAAAATGTTATTTTTGAAAATGCTAATGTGACATTTAATTAAGTATGCGCTAATATGCATACATTTCTTGCACAAAATTAACTCACTGAAGAGGTTTTACAATTGTAAAAGAGGTTTTACAATTATTTGACACTTTAGGCTCCAGTGTTTTTACAAAGTAGATTCTAGGTTACTCTTCCATAATCATTACATAATTTAGAACAAATTGCAAGAAAATTAATTTTTGAATTAAATGTTATATACAGTACTCTCACAAAAACAATTTTTGAACATATTTCTCAGTAAAAACTTATATAGAATATATATAAATAAAGTCATGGTCATGCTAAAGTTTGAGTATGCAAGATTCTGTTGAATGGCACTTCAAAAAGGAAGGAGTAAAACAAGATGATCTGACATTGATAAACTCAATATTTTTTATATCTCTGTTTAGAGGGGTCATGTTTTGATCTTGTATTGGTCTCGCTGCTAAATTCTACAGACAAAATTTGATCAAATGAACCCCAATAAATAAATAAATAAATAAATAAATAATTTAAAGGCATAGTCCACACCAAAAAATGAAGAAAATGAAGAAGTGGTTCTAATTTTTATTTTATTTCTTTCTTCTGTTGAAAAAATAAAAACAAAAGTATTCTAAACACAGGGTTCCCTGTGCAACACACAGCAATAATTAAAAGTATTTTTCACAAAATCCATAAGGTAATGATTGAGCGCTGACCTGAAAGTAAATCATTATAGTAAAAGGTACAGTGAATGCATTTGATTGCTTATTGACAAATGAGAATAAAATAAAATGGCAGTGAAAAATAGCCTACAAAATACATTTCATTAGATGGGAAGTCCAATTTTAAATGGCAAACAAAAAATTCCTGATAATCCCTGACTTGGACAAAAATGTATAAAAGTCTGGAATATGTCTTTTAAAATGCCATGATATTCCAGAAATTCTATGACTTGCTGGAATGCTGTTAAGAATTTTGAAATAATAATAACAATAATAATAATAATAATAATAATAATAATAATAATAATAATAATAATAATAATAATAATAAAGATAAATAAAACAAAACAAACCCAGCAGGCACAGGACGTCAACATAATGTTAGTTTAACATTGTATCCCAACGTCGTGGAGACGCTGCATTTTGTTTGTAAATGAAAATCGTGTTGACCTCAGAACCCAACGTCAATGTCCAATGTCCAGCCTAAAATCACCTAAATATCAACGTCAAATGATGTTACAGCTTGATGTTGTGTGGACATTACCAGTATGACGTCTATCAGACATTGGATTTTGGTTGCCATGATTGACAAATAAATGTCAGTATTAGACATCCCTATGACATTGGTTTAAGATGTTGGCTCGATGTTGGATTTTGGTCACTTTCCAACACAACCTAAAATCTATCACACATCAACGTCATTTGGTGATGTTATTGGTCGTCAAATAATGTAGTCCTTTTGTGTTTAACAGAAGTAACTCAAACAGTTTTGAAACAAGTGGAGGATGAGTAAATTAATTTGACATTTTTGGGTGAGCTATTCTTATAGTTGTGTATTTGGATGTTATCTTTACATTAGACTGAAAATAAAGACTTGTCGAGAATCTAAAAAGCTAAAACATTAACATGTTCACTGAGAATAAAAACTGTTTTTGTCTTCTGTGTCTTGTTTTAAGTTGGATGACTGGGTTATGTGACTATTAAAGCTAATTCAGCTTTATCTAATCTTGCCCACGGAGAACACTGGAGCTCTTTTTCTGGTTGGGGGTATTTTTTTTACTACAAAAGTGAGGGAATTGTTTAGAGCCCATGTTGCTGTGGTGACAGATTGAAATCCTGGCCTGGTTCTTTTCATGGAGCCTACTTTCCATAGAAAAGGCTTCCCGCCTGGAACTCTCTGTACAGCTCTTGTCATTCCAGTACATTATGTGTTGCCCTCTTCTGTGCGAACACAAATTCAATTTACACATTAATTTGACTCTTTTTGACTGTGCACGACAGGCAGCAGTCAGAACATGACAACAAAATTGTAGCTGTAAATTAGCTTTTTGCTCTGGAAAGTTATAAATGACTAAACAAAGTACAGAAGTACTATCAGCAGTTAATGGCCATATACATAAGTATACAGTTATATGTATATAAGTGTACAGTAAAAATTAGCCCCCCTTAACAGAGCCAGGAAATTTTCACAGTATGTCTGATACATTTTTTAAAAAACATTTTAAGGTTTAAAATTATTAGCCCCTAAAGCTACTTTTTTCGATAGTCAACAGAACAAACCATCTTTATACAATAACTTGCCTAATTACCCTAACCTGCCTAGTTAACCTAAATAACCTAGTTAAGCCTTTAAATGTCATATAATATTATTATAATTGATATAATGTTAATATTTAATATAAGCAAATAATGATAAATATATACTGTTATATAGATACTATAGTTTGAGTTAGTATAGTATATTGATTTATTCATTCATTCATTCATTTTCTTGTCGGCTTAGTCCCTTTATTAATCCGGGGTCGCCACAGCGGAATGAACCTCCAACTTATCCATCATTTGTTTTACGCAGCGGATGCCCTTCTAGCCGCAACCCATCACTGGGAAACATCCACACATTCTCATTCACACACATACACTACGGACAATTTAGCTTACCTAATTCACCTGTACCGCATGTCTTTGGACTTATGGGGGAAACTGGAGCACCCGAAGGAAACCCACACGAACACGAGGAGAACATGCAAACTCCACACAGAAATGCCTGCTGACCCAGCCAAAGCTCGAACCAGTGACCTTCTTGCTGTGAGGCGACAGCACTACCTACTGTGCCACCGTGTCGCCCTATATTGATTGTTTTTATATTTTCTGTTTTATTTTATTATAAAAGTTTTTGTCTTTTTTAATTTACGTATGCTGTTTTAAATATATTATTTTTATTATTCTTTATTTTTAAGTTGATTTTAAATTAACTTTTAGAGTTTTAAGTGACAAAAAATATTAAGTTACTGTAAGTTTGGATAATAAAATAGAAACAGTTAAGTTCAGTTTCATTAAACTACTATTGTATTATTTATAAACGATCTAGGTGCAAAGTCTGAAGCGCAGGGCGCAAAAGCATTAAGAACCTCTCCAAATCCACTTTAGCTATTTTAAGGATGCAAAAACACGTTCTGCGTGGTGGCGCATGGTCCAACAGTGTTGAGCTTATTCTCTTAATGTGTTATGGGTGTGTTTTGAGAATAAACCAATCAGAGTCTCATCTCCCATTCCCTTTAAGAGTCAGTTGCAAGAATGAGTCTCCTCCAATAGGCCTTAACTTTCACTTGCTCTTTCTCTCTTTCGTGGATAAGATACACATAGACATCCATAAGCCTACTTAATTAATTTTGTTTGTTAAGTGCCAAGATTTGTTTCAAAACTATTTCTAAATTCAGTTCTAATTTCCAGCAAATGAATAAATGAACATTAATAACGAAATCTGAGTTATATCCAAACACATGCTATGCCCCATATGGTCTAAAACCAGACAGGTGGACAAATCTAAGCTTGTTTTTAATAAAACAAATATAAATATGCATATAATAAATAATAATTCTAATAATAATAACATTATACAAAAGCAAGTTGTCATGTGCCCAACTGAGCCTGGTTTCTCTCGAGGTTTTTTAATTCTTCACTTTCGCCAATTGGTGAAGTTTTTTCCTCGCCACTGTCGCCACTGGCTTGCATGGTCCGGGACTTGTAGGGCTGCGCATCGGTTGATTAATCTTCAGTGTTTGGACTCTCAGCAGTGAAAATTAAACCACGCTGAATTGAACTAAACTGAACTTCAACACTGAAAACTGGACTGACACTGTTTCAATTTTTTATAATGCATGTGAAGCTGCTTTGGCACAATCTACATTGTAAAATCGCTATACAAATAAAGATGAATTGAATTGAATTGAATCAATAAACTAAAAAAAGCCCCTCGAGGTGAATAAGGCATGCAGACAGTGGTTTTATATTTATTTTTAATTTAATAATTATTATAATATAAGATAATATTATTATGTAATATTTTCATCCTTTAATTCTTTTTCATTTGTAAATATACTTGCGTATTGATGTACATCCTGTGTGTATTAAGCAATGTGTAAGTAAGGCGCACAATTAACGCGCTCTACGCTGGAATTTAGACCTGCTTTGAGCTGGTCTTTTGTACAGTCTATTTTAGTTCCTCATATGAGTGAAAATGCATTTGCTATTTAAACAGCGTGCCGCAAAACATCAAAATGACACTTGCGTCGAGCTGAAACTAGCAAATAACATTTGTGTCACACCTTGCACAACATTGCACCGGGTGTATGAGAGGGCCCAAAGGCACACAATGAAACAGACCAAAAATCGATAGGTTAATTTAATACCTAATGTTATATGCAATCGCAATTTTATTATTATTATTTTTTCTATCATCAAAGACCACTTAGCACAGTTCAATTTGACATACCTATAAATTAATTTCTTATGAGGTGAAACCAGTCAGTTTCCAAATTAAATTTATTCCTAAATGATAAATAATTTGTCTTTCTTTTACAGTTTTGGAAAAAAGTGAATTCAAGGACGAGCCTCTGCTGTTTCGTTTCTTCGCTGATGAGGAGATGGAGGGTTCCAACACCAAACACAAGCCCATAAAGCATGACCTAAAAATAGTGGAGAATGTCATCGCCAAGTCTCTGCTGGTGAGAGATGTCGTCTGTAATGGCTTACAGCTGATGCCACTTACAATACCTCACGTTGGCGTGAACCCATGTGGTTTTCATCCACTCGCAGGGGGGCTTTTCTGCTTCAGCACGTACGGGGGGTCTGAACTCGGGCCAGATGCTTCAGCAGTAATTATGCTTGACTGCTTCTAAACCAGCCTCTCATTACACTTAAACATGAAGTCAACTGGTTTGACAGTGTTGGCCCGCTAGAGGCTGAAGTTCCAGGAATTCTAATGAAATGTCACTGCATGACAAAACAAAAGCTGTTAAGTCATGATAACTGTGAAATGTGTGCTCTGATTTCAGATAAAGCCAAGTGAAGGAGGTTATGGGTTCACGTTAGAGGATCGAAACAGAGTTCCCATCGTCAAATCGGTTGAGAAAGGATCCCATGCTGAGGTCTGTGTGTTGTTTTTAAATGGAGGTTTAAAAAATGACATCTTAATTAGAGCTGCACGATATTGGAAAAAATGTGATATGTGATGTTGATGAGTATTGCGATGATGATATTTATTACGATATATATCTTTTCTATACAAAAAAGTTCCAATAGGTGCCAAAAAAAATCCAAAAGAATGAAATGACTGAGAAAATATGCACACTCCCAAACATCAAAAACTAAAGACACCATCAAGATTAAGTGACAAGCGTTTTACTGAAAAAAGGCAAATGTTTTGGGCAAGTATTGAGAATTGGCAATGCCAAATAAACAATGTGGTAATTATATTAAAACAAACAGGTAAAAAATATTAATTAAGCCTTATGTTAATTCAGACTAAAAACTGTGTCAGGGTGCAAACATTCATTCATTCATTCATTTTCTTTTCGGCTTAGTGCCTTTATTAATCAGGGGTTGCCACAGTGGAAAAAACATTATCCAGCATATGTTTTTCACAGCGGATACCCTTCCAGCTGCAACCCATCACTGGGAAACACCCATACACTCTCATTCTCACACACACACACACTATGGACAATTTAGCTTACCCAATTCACATATACCATGTCCTTAGACTTGTGGGGGAAACCGGAGCACCCGGAGGAAACCCACGCGAGCACAGGAAGAACATGCAAACTCCACCCAGCCAAATCTCGAACCAGTGAACTTCTTGCTGTGAGGCGATCGTACTACTCACTGCGCCACCGTGACGGCCAAGGTGCAAACATTGAAACTGATGTTTTATGCAAATGTTTAACTTAGTAGATTAAACACACACACACATATTAAAATTAGACCTAATTATTTCAGGATTATTGAAGCTATAATATAATTAGATGTTTGAATTAAGAGACAGAGATGGTCAAAATACTGTAGGTATAGTAGGAATCTTTACGTATATAGTCAGGACAAAATGCCCTTAATGTTTTTATTATTTTTAGAGATAATTTTACATAATTTGTGTTATTATTCAAAACTGTTTCATTCACTTTTGTTATTGAAAATAATAAAATCATACAAGGTTTATCCTGGAGACACAAAATGTACCCATAAATCTAGAATCATCTATAAGTCATTGTTAAAAAACAAATCCCTGTGGATAAAATTGATGTTTTTATACTCTGTTGCTACACTCTGTTATCATAACATCACTGTAGCTCCTAATTAGTTTTGCTTCAAGACTCAATGCTGGTTTTGTAGAATAAACAAAATTGTTCTTAAAATCATACAACAAACAATAAGCTCAAAATGCTGTGCTTTAGCTGACCTGTAAACCGTTGAGTTTACAGTCCTGTGCCTTACTTTTGTTGCTGTCGTCGTCATTGTTGTTTTAGTTGTTTGGGTTTTTTTTGGTCTGATTTTCATAGTCATCTGCACTATAAAATGCTTTCATTGTGGTTTCACCATTCATAATCAAGACCAGAACTATTTGTTGATTTATTTTAATATTATTCAATGGTTGATTTATTTTAATGCTTTTTTTGATGAATTGATAAAGTGACACATTTACAAATGAGAGTTGTTTTGCTTTGTCTTGCTTTCATAAATAAGTGTGATTTTTATGGTCATTTTCATTATTTTATTTAGTATTGTTTTTTTGCCGTGTCTGTGACCAGAATAGACTTGCAAGACATATTTTTTTGGGGTCATGACACACAGTTGAAAAGCATTCATCTGTTTTTTTTTTTCTTACCTTCATCCTTTTTACTTAGACTTGTGAATATAAATGGTAGGCTTTATCAGTTCATTTTTATGCATAACAAAACTGAAAAATAAATAGTAATAATTATAGAAATAGTAATAATAATTTTTCCAGTACTGGGTTGCGTTAGGAAGGGTATACGCTGTGTAAAACGTATGCTGGAATAGTTTGCAGTTCATTACGCTGTGACGACCTCTGAAATAGAGACTAAAGCAAATTGAATGAATGAATGAATGAATGAATGAATATTATTATTATTATTATTATTATTATTATTATTATTATTATTATTATTGTTATTATTATTATACTGTAAAAATGCTGATGCTTTTAATAAGACACTGTACACACCTGTTGCCAAGCTCCTCTTGAAGAAGCAATTAAACATCAATTGAATTAAAATGAACAGTAAATGCCTTTGATTTAAAGAGCTTTATTAGTATTGCACACTATAATGTCTGCCGTTGTAGACCTATGTCACAAATAGACATCAAATCACGGCATTATTGGGGTTCTATTTTAGTACTTTACAACGTTTGATCTGCTAGATCAAACCCTAGTAGTTGTGGTCAATTGAACTGGCTCAGTTCTGACGTAGGGAAAGTAATATTACCCAGACCCAGTATTAACTTGTGCGTCACTGAATGAGGCTGCATTGCATGTGGATCAGCATTGTGTGTTTCCAATATGTAGCAGAGTTAAAAAAGGCAATAAAATCCAGCTGTGCACTTACATAGATGAAGAGCTGTCTTGTAAAAAATAGCAAAAAAAAAAGCACTTGTATTTGGAGCTGATGAAACAACAGTGGCCAAGACAGAGCGGATAAAGAGGTTTAGTAGGGAGAAAGGTAAATGGGGGAAAAAGGGAGAAAGAAACAGACAAAGCTGTGAAACAGATTTTTTTTTCTCAATGCAGAGGAAAAACATGATCTGGAAACAGAGGATTGTGCGTTTTATTGTTGGAGAAGTTATATTTATAGCATTCAAGAAACATGTCCAGTCCATTCAGTGAAGCTCAGAGTGAATGAATTACATCCACTTAAGAGCTCAGAACAGGAAGTTGCATAAAAAGATGAAAAGACCCCATGAAAAAGATGAAAAGATGGTCATGCACCCATGAAAAGGAAAATTACCTGCAGATTCATCCATACACACAGCCATATATCAGATATATACATTTACCCCAAAGCTAAAAATGACATATAAAGGTGTACAGTGTAAAATTATATTTAGAAGTCAAATAGGGTGTCATGGTGGTGCAGTGGGTAGCACGATCGCTTCACGGCTGGATCAGTTGGCATTTCTGTGTAAAGTTTGCATATTCTCCCCGTGTGGGTTTTCCTCCGGGTGGTCCGGTTTCCCCCACAAGTCCAAAGAAATGTGGTATGGGTGAAGATAAAGTCGTCCATAGTATAAGTGTGTGAATGAGAATGTGTGTATGGATGTTTCCTAGTGATGGGTTGCAGCTGGAAGGGCATCTGCTGTGTAAAACATATACTGGATAAGTTGGCAGTTCATTCCGCTGTGGCGACCCCTGATTAATAAAGGGACTAAGCCGAAAAGAAAATGAATGAATGAATGAATAAGTCAAATGGATTTTTTTGCTTTTTTTATTTTTATTATTACATTTAAGCAAAGACACAATTAAAAACAATAAAATACAACTGATTCTAGAGTTCGGGTCATTCCACTTCTTCTGAATTTCTAATTCAAGAGTTCTGACTTGAGGAGGTATTCCTGTTAAAATATCTTATGAGAACTCTGATTAAGTTCATTCTGAGTACAAATGGAATCCATCAATAGTTAATTTGCAACTAAAAAATGCCAAAATTATGAGTTGAAACTATGAGTTGAAGCCCCTACTGTATTAAGTGCCATGCTGGTGAGCCACAAATCATCCACATTCTAATTCTTCTGATTCTTTTTTTGTAAAGTATTTTACTTTAAAATAGTTTGTTGTTCCTTTCAATTTGGCATCTTCTGTTTTATATTTATCTATATACATTTTGAAATATGCATCAACAAAACATGTATGTTTTTAAGAGCTAATTTGACTTTATCTACCTGTAGGAAACACACCCTTTTCCTCTCCATATGCACCAGACACCTTTTTTTTTTAACTCCACATTTCTGTGAAACATTATGCAATGCTGAAAATGTACAACTGACAAAAGCGTCCCATAGTGGCACAAAATCAATTGCAAGGACATTTCCCTTTAATGTTTCATCCAGGTAGAATGCCTTCTGTTTCTGACCACCTTAAGTAATGTTTGAAGACACATCTGTTTGTCAACACTTAACTGACTAACAATAGCACTCACTAGTTATTCCTTTTCTGTTTTTTATGGCATTTGTTTATCACTGCTCTCTGCTGACCTAAAGTGATAAAAAGTGTCTGCTAAATGACTAAATGTACATGGAAATACTTTGCATTGGCAAGTGGGCTTGACAAGGAAAGCGTCTGGTGAATTTGGAGAGTAAACGAGTGTGTCCTACAGGTGGTACTTTCCTATAAACACTCAGTGTTTCTGGAAAACATTGTGCAATTCTGAGTGTGCTTCATGCAGGTGAGTGAACTTGACAAACCACCTGTAGGGAACACTCTTTCCTCTCTGTGTGATTGTGTGTCTGTATGTATGTACAGTCAAACCCGAAATTTTTTTTTACTCCTGTAGTATGAATAATTTCGGGATTGACTATATGTGCATGTACGTATATAAACAATGATAATCTAACTTCGATTTATCATGGCATCTAGACCACTGCTCTCTGGTAGTTTGATGTGCTTACTTTATCGTCGCTTGTATGACACTGTGGAAAAAGTATCTAGAAATAAATAAATCTTGTAAAATATACCTATGTGTCTCTTTTGCAGATGGCAGGCCTGGAAGTGGGGAAGAAGATCTTTGCCATTAATGGGGACCTGGTGTTCTTGCGACCTTTTCAGGAAGTAGAAAACTTTCTAAAGCAGTGCTTCCACAGCAGAGGACCCATCAGAGTCCTGGTCAGCACCAAACCCAGAGAGTAAGTGGAACACCGCTCCGTCTTCATAACAGCTGATCTGCGTTATCGTACAGGCTGTCGATAAAGCAATTAAATAAAGAACCCTCCCAGATAAACATCCCCTTTATTGATTAAAATCAGCTTGATATTTAACTGCGGCTCAGAATACACAAAACACTTGGACCAGCAGCTGAAAATGTGGCGTGTTTGGCGACCAAACTGATGTCTCTGTGTCTTTATGCTCCACAGGACTGTGAAGATCCCAGACTCCGCAGACGGATTGGGCTTTCAGATCCGGGGGTTCGGGCCATCTGTGGTGCATGCGGTTGGCAGAGGTAAGAGGGAAACGGAGGGAAAGAAAAAGAGAAAAATAGAGTTTGGCTACAGGAAGATGCTGATACCCTTTATCCTTTTGAGTTTTTGAAGCTCAGCTGGATCACAGCTGGTGCTGGAGGTACATGACTGGACCTGAGCCAGACTGAGAAGTGCATCACACACACATATATAGATAGATCTATATAGATAGTTGCACAACTCTCACTTCCTGCAGTGCCTGAGGTGAGAGAATCACTCCTGAAAAGAATAAGAGTTAAGAATAAGAACAATTCTTGCTTTACACCAAAACAGAAGATCTTGAATACAAAATATGTCATTTTTGTTATTTGTGGAAATCTAAATTCTGCCTCAATCCAGTTTATTTGATTTCTTCATTGTATATATACCGTCTACTTGGGTTTTAAATCTGGTTATATTTGGTGGAAGTTACTGAGAAAGTTAAAATCTGCAGTTTTAGCTGGTGCCTGGTACAGTAAGTTTTCTGCCAAGGCTGATATATCAAGGAATTGTCTTGAAACTGTAAGTTCTATGTATCTATATCTGCATTTAGTCATCCGTTGTTTGACCTTTATTTTTGACATAATAGAATGTGGGCTTTATTTAAAAACAAAAAGATTCCCTGTGAAATTCAAGAAAAATAATCATCACTTTACTTCAAACAAATGCTTCTTGAATACAAAGTATGCTGTTAAAACTCTAATTAAAGCCAATTTGTTTGGTAATTTTACTGGAGTGAGCCTTACTTGGTTTTGTATCCTGTCCAATTCTGCTGGAAGTTAGCAAGGGTAAAATCTGCCATTTTAGCTAGTGTTTTTTCAGTCTACTGCCACAGCTGATATATGAGTTAATATTTGACACTGCTCAGTTATATCATCTGTATCTGCAGTTAGTCAATAGGTGACTAGTGGGGCTTTTATTTTGACAACATTGCTAGTCTTATTTATATATAATGACATTTGGCATTTTTCAGTTAGCTATAGCCAATAAGTGACCAGTGTGGCTTTTGTTTTGACAGCATTGGTCAAATGTATTTAGTTTTAGCAGTTTTGGTGTTGGAAAGCCATTGAAAACCTGGTCATTATTTTTTAAAAATATATATTATTCCCAATGTGAAAAAACAAACAAACAACTGATTGCATTGCTAGCTGGAGTGTGCTTTTGATAACTGTCATTTTTGCTAGCAAGACTGCTAACATTCAGGATTTTATTTTATGCATTTTTTTAATCTAGGTCAGGATTCAAATTAGTAAAGTACAGTACTAACTAGCAGAAATCATCAAATACTGACATCTATGCTAGCCTAAGCCATTCTTTTCAGTAGGGCAGTACCTTCTAGATTTGCATTTACAGTAGAAGGTCAGCTGCTCTTTTTGCTGATTGCTGTTCATAAGCTCAGTGGGGGAGTTATAATAATTATTACCCCGTCTAACGTACTTGCTTGTTCTTAAAAACTGCTTTGCCTGAGTTTTGCTAGCTGCAGAAGTGAGAGAGCGTTTGCTCTTAGGAAAAAAAGTGCAGCGCAGACTTGAGAGCATGAAATATGATTAGAGAAACACTGAAACCTCTTACAGAGGCGTGCACTTTTAAAACCGAAAAAGATATTCACTATGAAACCTTGAGTTTGTTTAACAGATTATGCAAACAAATGATGAATATTTAGTCTCTTCGGTGAAACTTCAAATGTCGGCCTGTTCTTCAGACATCTTTATTGGAGCCATACGTAATTCACAGATAAACAGCCTCTGATTTTATTGGTGTGTTTTGCTTTTCTGAAAATGAACCGAAGTTACACTTATTTGAGATTACCACCTGACCTGCTGCAATGGCACCCATGCCAAGTGGATCTGTCTAAACTAAATGGATCCAAACTGTTTATGTGTGATTTGCTTAGCAGACTGACATTCCGACGTGAACTGTAAAAAAAGAGTAATCACAGAGAGAATCTGTACTATTAATCATGGCCTGCTTATGCACAGACCTAGAGGCTTTTTATGGGTCTTCTTGTAAAAATGCGTATGACATTTTTGTTTAGGAGATTTAAGGTGATTTGTGTTTCGCTCTCAACATTGTGTATGCACACTCAAAAGCATGGCTGTTTTCCAAAGCCTAGTGAATGGTACTGCTGTCTACAGCACTTTGTTTAACATGCAACCTTAAAAAAAGAGGCCAATTTGTGTCACTTTACATGGTCAACCCCTCCAGATACCACACAAATAGCACTCCACTTAGGACAATCTGAAGATTTTGCATGCAACTAGGATAGCATTTTTATGAACTAAGATATTGGCATGATGATACTGTAAGTGTCCATGTGTTAGCCCAATGACGAAGCTAACAATATGGGTGAAGGTTAATGCATGTAAGCCTTTTAACACATGTGAAAAGAAATATTTTTACTTATGAAAACGTATTTTAATTCGTTTCCAACTCCAAATTTAATCTGACTCCAATTTATTATAATTTGAATGCTCACACATAAAGAAAGTTTGATTCAACCACTAGATTATATGATATTAAGTCAGTGATTGTCAGGAAATATGAGAGTTTAAACACGAATTGACCATTTATTTGTCAGGCAAAGATTTTCCATTCCAATTCACATAATTACACAAGATAAGCCAATTCAGATTGTACAACAGAGTTAATATTTGATACCTGACCATGTAGAAAGACATTACAACATATAAGCTCTGAGACAGAGCCCAGAAACTCATACACTGCAACGGGGTCTTCTGGTTACAGAATCCCACTGGCCTAAACAACATCGGTTCCTTAAATACCCAACAGGGCGTCACAGTGACCCTTGCCCAGTGTATTGATGTGTTAATCATCTCTGGAGGGGGAGCATCTGGCAGAGAGTTCATCAAAGTCAAAACCAAATTTAACAAATACCAGGGAAATATTACAATGACCTTAAGACCACTTTACCAATCACACAGAGACATTTAAAATGATACCAAACATGAATATAAAGCTACAAGATACACCATATTAAAACCTTGAACATTTTATGTGAAATGTAAATGGTCTACTCTGATGGAGCAAGGACATACAGTCAGGAAGATAAGCTCAGGATGATTTGAATAGAACAGTTGAACAGCTGGTCTTCTGATCTTCTCAGGTTAGCCAGTTCATTGTTTTAATGCCTGACCATTCTCGTGGTGTTGTCTCATGGAATTCCATAACAATTTTCAGGGTTTATTATCATGGAGAGACATAGCCAATTCTTACAATACTCTGATATTTCAGTTAACAAGTGTATATTGTATATTGAGTGAGAAACAGTACTAATACGTTAAACTAATGCAATGTGTAGCATGTTGCTAAGCTAATGGCATGATGCTGTTGTTAGCTTTTTATCAAAGTCTTCTAAATTTAGGCAGCAACATAATAGCCTACTAGACAAATTTTATGTCTGGTGGGATCTGAGTTGTATTGGTTTACCTGCGAGAGTGAGCTGAATGTTATGGTGCGGTTGACAGTATATCAGTTCAGTGTGTTCACTATGTTACATAACTGCCCCCTGCTAGTCATGTCCTTCTTGTGCTAGACCATGTTGTAGTTTGACATGCACTACTGCAGTAAGATGCGACACCACTTTAGATCACTCGCGCGTTTTTAGTAGCCATATCTGTAGCTCATACAAATCAGTAACATAGTACTCAATTTAAAATAGTAATTTAAAGCACAAATCATGTTCTTGTTACAATCACCAGCAATCTAGACTTTGCAGATTGATGGAAAACATACATTATCACATGGACCACAATTTTGCCGCTATAAGAACTACAACTCCCTCCCTTGTATGTACCCGTTTGATCCTGCCTGCCTGACTAATTCTTAATAAAACAGCATATGAATCCTCAACTCCAATGTCCAGCGTCCACACAGCTACAGTTCTATAGAGGAGAATCAATAGATTTTGACATTAGCATGATGCTAAGCTAATGACACAATGACTCTCGTTAGTGTTATGGTATGGAGCAAATTTGTAAAGCAGAACAAAAATATGTTGAACTACCTTGCTCATGTTGTTTAGTAAATGGTACAGTGCTCTCATTATCATAACAGTAAAATTAAGAGAAAATGAAGGATGATATTATTTGAGGTTGAAAAATAAATAAATAAATAAATACCACGATTATGGTAGTTTAACTGTAGAAACCAAAGAATCACAATGGTTGTACTACATATAGGAATATAGGAATATGCTTATATTCAAACTGTGGTCACACAAACATTATTAGGGTACCCAAAAAACATTATTACACTTTCCCCTTAATAAATAATGGATTTTAATTTTGCAGTTCTGAATTTCTTTCTCATCTTCCGTCAGTTTTGCATTCAGGGTTAATGCAATGCTGTCTTATTAGGCCAAATTACTTATTTTGGCAGACAAAATGAAGTTCTCCAAATAACATTTCTCTCTTCTTTCTTGCCAAAAGGCACAGTTGCAGCAGTCGCCGGCCTTCACCCAGGCCAGTGCATCATTAAAGTGAATGGCATCAATGTGAGCAAAGAGAGCCACGCCAGTGTCATCGCCCATGTCACGGCCTGCAGGAAGTACCGGCGGCCTACACAGGTGAGAGTCAAGTGTTCCTCAGACCCTCCAATCAGTGCACTATTCCCGACCTTTCTAAATAGTAAATCTCTGTCTATATAGCACAACAAAGCACGTAACAGAAGCGTTTGCGATCTGGTCTGGGTCATTACCCAGCAATAATAGCAGTTATGGCTCTTTTCATGGAACCGGGCAGGGAAGAAAGCCAGGAGGCAGGCTGGGGGGGTGAGGGATATGGGTTAAGGAATGGGACAGGCAGGCTTGTGTTGGAGCGTAATGAAGGACAGGCTTGGCACAGGCTGAAGTAGGACGGTGGTGTTGGCACACTGGCTAGTCTCTGGTTTCCATCAGGCATGGAAAAAGAGTGTGAGGGGGTGCCCACCCTCCCGCCGAGCTGAAATTTGTGGCCCACAGCAGGGGGATATGTAAGGGACAGGAGCAGATTTGGAGTTGATCCGCATTTATCTTGTTAAAGCCACTACACTACACCGACAGACAGTGACCAATAGCAACAGACAATTTGTCAGGATTTGGTGAATGTGCTACTACTATCAGCATTGTACAGCATTTGTTTTTGCAGATTGAACATATCCACTAGGCATTTTTTTGGGTCCAGAAATGTCAGAGAAGTGACTTACTGTATTCTGGTCTGCGTTGTTTGGTGTCTTAACGGTACAGTGTGAATTAGTCTTTAAATGCAAAATGAATACTCATTGTACTTGTTAGTTTAGAGTTAGAGTTAAGAATAAGTTTAAAATACATGACTGTGGTTTACTGTTAAAGCCCTTTCACGCTACATGTAATAAAGTTAGATGAATCACAGTCTAACTTTCAAAAGTCAACACTGCTGCATGAAACTATTTGACACATTTTGGGCCCTATCATACACCTGGCGCAATGGGGCGCAAGGTCCATTGGGGGCATACTGTAGGATGTGTGTTTGGATATAACTCAGTTTTTTGACCAGACTTCGTTATTAATGTTCATTTATTCATTTGCTGGAAATTAGAACTGAATTTAGAAAGACTTTTGAAACAAATCTTTGCACTTAACAAACAAAATTAATTATGTAGGCTTATGGATGTCTGTGCGTACAAAACTGTCTTCTTACCCACAAAAGGGAGAAAGTGAAAGTTAAGGCCTATTGGAGGAGGCTCATTCTTTATCAAATGCGCTATGGCGCGACGCAACTGACTCCTAAATGGAATGGGACATGAAACTCTGATTGGTTTATTCTCAAAAACACACCCCTAACACATTAAGAGAATAAGCTCAACCCTGTTAGACCATGCGCCGCTGTGCCGAGCATGTTTTTCCACCCTTAAAATAGCAAAAGTGTATTCGGACACGCCATTAATGCTTTTGCGCCCTGCGCTTTAGACTTTGCGCCTAGATCATTAAAAATAGAGCCCCTTGGCTTAGAGTGCATTTCCACTACAGTTCAGTTCAGCTTAAAGTGCGAAGGATTATTGCTGTTTTTGTACCATGTCTACAGTCGTGACATCCTGAAAAACATTTTGTTCCCACTGGGACAATCTACTTTGTTTTGGGCTCTTTTAACAAGTCCAGAAAGCTGGTAGTAGGCTACGAAGACTCAAAAGTTATATAATTTCTTGGTCTGTTTTTAACTATAACTTAATAACTTCTAACTTACATATGAACAACTATAACTATAACAATGAGGTTGCTTAAGTTAATCTTCTTACGTACAACGCTGCAAAGTGCTGTCCCTGCAGTTGATGCTGAAATGTATGATATTTTTGGTATAACTTAATCTTAATCTTAATGATTTATTCCTGCTCTAGTTTACTTAATCTCGATCTAGCAGTGATTACGTTTTGCAAAGAGTGGTCCAGACTAACCTTACAAAAGTATGACTTAAATAAAGTATACTTAAAGAAAGCTTTGGGAAACACATAATAACAATAAGGTTACAGCTTAATGTACATGTACAACTTAAGAATGAAACAGCCTTAAGAAGGTTTCGAGAAACAGCAGCCTTGAGCTTGACCACTTTTGAATTCATTAAACTGATCGGTCTGGCTTGAATACTTTTAGCTTAGCTTAGCATAAATCGCTGAATTGGATTAGACCATTAACATATCACTCAATGCAATTATTAAAGTTCCCAGAGGAGAAAAAGAGTCAAGCTTTAAATAGGAAAATAGTAAATTCATTCATTCATTCATTAGTTTTCTTTCAGCTTAGTCCCTTATTTATCAGGGGTCACCACACCGTAATGAACTGCCAACTATTCCAGCATTAGTTCTACACAGTAGATGCCCTTCCAGCCACAACTCAGTACTAGGACACACCCATACACTCTCTCATTCACACTCATACGCCATGGCGAATTTTGTTTACCTAATTCACTTATAGCACGTCTTTGGACTGTGTGGCAAACCGGAGCACATGCAAACTCTACACAGAAATGCCAACCACCCCAGCAAGGACTCGAACCAGCAACTTTAAAAATAGTTTTTATTTTATTTTTTTGCATTGTTGCTAATGGTCTAATGCGATTTAATGATCTATGCTAAGCTAAGCTAAAAGTTCATTCACCAGACCCGAAGAAGAACTCTAGGGAAGTTTTAAAATAAAAAATGTGCCTTTAAGTTTATTATCAGAACAACTTTTTTTAAGTGGCCTTAATATACTATATGTACATTATATGCATAAGAGCTAGTACAACATGTGGATAGCATTGCTTTGTTAATACTGTTTGCTGAATTTTATGAGAAGTTTGACATTTAATCTTATATCGTGAAATCAAATATTCAGTCCCTTCTGAAACTATGCAGGGAGAAACATGGTAGAACGAAAACTTTTTTCTTTGCTCTACAATTAACCATATTGCTATCTAGAAGCAAAAAAAGAGTTTTTTGTTTGTGATGTTTGTGTCGTATGGGAGTGTATGATAGAGCTGATTTTGTTTTGAACACAAGCCTGAAAAGGTTATTTTTTTGTTATTGCAGCAAGACTCCATTAAATGGGTTTATAACAACAGTGAGAGTGCACAGGAAGACCACCAGAGAAGCAACCAGAAGCCCACCGCTGGAGACAATGGAGATGTGTTTGAGTGTAAAGTTGAAGGTGCTGCTACACACAAACTGAATACACAAGTTTCCATCTTCCCACTTTAGCTGTGAAATTTGCTCTCCTTCTTTCAGACTAACACATCATCTCACTACAGGAGCCTCGTGCAGAATTCACAGGATTTTTTTCAAAGATTTAAAATTTTTATTTTTGGCTTTTGACCAAAAAGTAACGATAAGAAATTAATTGAAAGCCATTTTTTAAAAATTAAGTTAACTGTAATTAAATGTGTAATTTTAAAAATTAATTAAATTAAATGATTGAAAATTCATAATATTTTCTCATGATATATGTGTATTTTTCCTCTTCGTTTTATTGTTAAATAATGTTCAGTTATTAATTTTAGTTCGTTTTTTAAATATAAATATTTATTTTCCAATTATCCATCCATTCACATCCATTCATTTTATTTAGGTAAAACTTTAAATGTATTACGTTTTGCCACAATATTTATAATAAATAGTAAAGTTTGCCATAATATTTAATTTGATTAATTGTATATTTTTTACACAAGAAAAAAAAAGTATATTTGTCATAGTGTAGTTTTAAAGGGTCATTTTTTGACATGTTAAAAGGGTGGACCACTGCAATATCATATTTTAAACTTTAGATGATGTGTAATGTAGCTGTGTGAACATAAACAACATCTCTGAGTGTAATATGCTCAAAGTGCAATGCAAAGGGAGACATTGGCTTTTACAGAGTTAGCTTAGCAAAGCCTACAGCAAATGAAGTTTGGGAACTACAAAAAAAAAAAAAAAAAAATCCCGGCTAGTGAGATCACAAGGGCTTCCGGTTGGGTGCATTCACCATGTGCATACACTCTACGCAGCGAAGGGGTGTGGCCAGAGGCGCTTTAATGTTATAGCAGAGGAAGCTAAAATGCTGTCCAAGCGCTGCTATTTCCACAGAGCTCGTTCTCTTTCTGTATTTGTGCTTCCAAAGGACACAACACAAAGACAGAAGCACTTACAGTTTCATTTTAATTATGTTCCAGAGAATCATAAAATATATATAGCTAGCATTTGACAAAGGACAGCTTCCAGAATCTCTCCCAGTTCAGTGCTGGATAAGGCTAAAATGTCAAATAACAAACTCGCAAAAGATATGTGAACATATTAATTCATATTAATTACACATGCTTATAACACAATTATATGTGAAAGACACTTGTCAGATTTTGTTTTAGAGAGCAGGCTTAAGGCTCAGCTGCGCTCTTCATTTTTCTGTCTGATTCAGGCAGCTAGCACTGCTAACAGTTGCTCTGACTGACTGTTTACACAGCACAAATGTGCGTGCTTGTAGGGACGTGACGTGGTGGCGTGGAGCCAATCCGCGAATCATAGCACATTATTTTAGCTGACCAATCAGAGCGTCTTGAGGGAGGGCCTTGCAAAGGAACTAGAAAACATGACAGTGGTTTTCATGTTAGCTGAGTAGCTGTATACTGTATAATGAAAGTAATATATGTGAAAAAATACTGTGATTTTCTACTAGTGAAGCATGAGCACACATTGCTTTGCATCTTATAAACAAAATATAAGAACCACCCCTTTAACAGACATATATACATTGCTAAAAACATTATTATGACACATATATTTCACTAACAAGTGAAAATTGGTTGGTTTTGATTTGTTTAGACCAATTTGTTTAAAAAAGAAATTTTGAAACAGCCTCACGATGAGGTAATCATTGCAGAAATTCCAGTGTGTTGATTGGTCAGCGTGTTGTATTGTGAATGAGATGCAACTTCATTATTATGCATGAGATAACTCTTTTTACCTCTTTACCTGAATTGTTCAGAGATCCATAGAGTACAGTATCATAAAAATACATGTTTTTAAAAGATTTTCAGTGCTCTTGGTCTTAAGCAACCTAATATAATAATAAAACAAACTTCTTATATTGTTAATATGTTATTGTTAGTCAATAAATAACATTAAAGTTTCTTGATTGATTCAGTGTTTCATTTTAATGTTCATAATGAACTTACCTTATTTTTGATTATTGCATGTTTTCTTTGTATATAAGTAATAAGTAATAAGAAATAAAATGCATATTCAATTATATAATAATACAATAGAATATTTTCAAGCAGTGAATAGCAGTTGCTGGTCTCTTGGCTTTTAAATAGTTCTTAAATAGTTGTATGTTGTTATTTGTATCTTTTGATTTGCTAATATTGAGTCAAGCTGACGTGTCTGCATTTGTTTGACAGAAGTCATGGACAAATTCAACACCATTGCCATAATAGATGGCAAAAAGGACCATGTGAGCCTAACGGTGGATAACGTGTATCTGGAGTACGGCGTCATGTATGAATATGACAGCACAGCTGGCATGAAGTGTCACGTCTTGGAGAAAATGGTGGAACCGAAAGGCTTCTTCAGCCTCACAGCGAAGGTAAAGTCCCATGAGTCTTGACTATTATCTCTGCTGTAGAGCGCCGGGTGAATTCATCCAGAAGCAGACGAGACTACTGCGATTGTCTTGTACATTAGTGAGGGCCTCTTCACAATTCACAGTAACACGCGGGTACTGATAGAAGCTGACAGCCGAGTATATTAAACCAAGTGTGTGTGACAAATGAAAGTGGTCTTTACGACCCCCTGCTGCGGAATAAGAGGATAAACACTTTAAATCACCGGTGGTGTGGAGGCTTAAGTGACTCACATTGAGCTATTGTTGTTACAATATGATTTTTTTTATTTCTCTTGTCAGATTTGACCATTTTTTTGTTGGCGCTGCCACAAATGCAGTTCATTTTTTAGAAAGCTTTTTTATTATTATTAAAATACATCATCAGAATTACTGATAAACATGTTTGGTAATAAAGTAAATATTCTAATTATTTCATAAAAAAACATAAATAAACATGCAGTCAAACATTACATATTTTATTATTATGTGTTAATTACTTATTGTTAACATACTGTAGTACATTATAACACTATATTACTGTATATTACTGTTTTTATTATTACCTTTTTTTCTTTTTACAAATTTTATCATAATGTGTTAACAAAATCCTATTATAATACTGTAATACAGTGTTTCTCAGCCACATTCCTGGAGGAATCAGCGCAACCCTAATTTTGTGTGTTTTGTGTCACATTGTTTAAATAGCAAATACATTTGCGCCACTTTGTGAACTCATGAGTGTGCTGGTCTAAAATAGAGATGTGTTAAGGCACATTGTTGGTGTGTTGCTATTTTGAAGAACTGAAATAGACTGCGCCATTGACCAACTAAGAGCAGGTGTAAATTCCAGTGCAAAGCCCTTTAGTTATGCGTCTATGCCGGTCCAAAACGCTTAATACACACAGGATGTACAGCAATACACACATATCTTTACATATGAAAAAAATTGAAGGACTAAAAGTGGATTTGGACACTTAATGCTTTTGTGGCATGTGCTGTAGTCTTCTGCCTAGATTGTTAAAATAGAGATCCCATGTTTTGGATGTTTTCTTTGTCACATCCATTACAGGTCTTTCAGTCTCTGCTAATGAGCTGATGATCTGAATCAGGTTAAGGAGACATAAAAAATGTATAGAGCTGGAAACACTACTGTAATATATTATAATACTGTAACATATAACAATAGCGATTTAATAACATTAATTCAAGTTTTAAAATACTTGTTATTTTATAGATGCTTTTGTGTGTATATATAATTCAAATCATTCTAACCCTTGTGCACTGTTCTGTTATGTTTGGGATGAAAACATCCACTGAATTAAGGTACAAAAAAAATAGTCAACAAATACTTTTGATATTGAAAATACATCATTTTGTGTGTTTTTTTTCACCAAATCAGTGATATGATTTATTATTTTGACAATTAAAGAGTTAAAATCATGTTATTTTCTAAACAATTTAGTAGTTTTGATCAGGACTGAGGTTGATTAACAGATTTATGCCAATCAATGTAAAAAAAGAAAAAAAAAATATAATTTTTACAGTTTAATTCAGTGGATGTTTTCATCCCTAACTTTACAAAAGGGTAATACATTTGCCCAGGGTGTATTGTTGAGTTTATTTATTTATTTATTTTTATTCTTTTTTTTTTTTTTAATGCAGTATGTTTCAAAATGATGTCACCAAAATCATTCTGCTTGCTGAAACAGAGAAAAAAAAGTTATGACCAAATTAAGACTCAAAATCACCCCAGAGTGGATGAAAACAGCCCCAGCAGTACGTTAGGGCTAATATTCAAGTTTTTCTGTCCCTGGAAAAGGATTAAATTTTGATGGAGAAACAAAACAAATGATTATAATTTTACATTTGTCAATGTATTCACTGTCCATGTTACAATTGAGTATTCTGTGTTAATCTTGATTAAGTTTAAGGATGTTTTTTTTTTTTTTTTTTTTGCATTTAATCATCCTCCAACTTCTCCAAATGCAGATCGCTCAGTTTTTGCATCAGCGACACTGAACAAGATCTGTTATTGTAAAATGCGATCTCTGCTGTTGATTAGGCCTATTAACATTAGCTCAACTGCATTTCATGTAGCATACAGCGTCCTGCAAGCGTATGATCTCAGCTGCTTTCAATAACGCTTCATCACGCTTGTTTACAAATGAACACCACATTTCCTTTCACTAAAAATGGATTTGTGTGATTTACAATCTGCCTTAATGAAGCAACAGCTGTCAGGCTAGACTATTGTTAGCGCTGTAGCTCGACAGTGACGTCACACAAACACACGCTAATGGGACTCTGATGTATTGACATGTTCTACATATTACGACTTTCTTTTGTTTTTTAATTCCCTAAACTGCTCTCAGTTTCTAGGTTATTACAAACATCTGCTTGGGTGGGTCTGCACTTCCTCGGAGAAAACTCTCTTCAGATGAACTTTCATATTGCAGTGCTGTTAGGCAGATTACATAGAGTTGTTATGGGCTCTGTGTGCTTTTAAAATGTGTAGTTTCCTCTGCAGTCTCACAGGCCTTTCTCGCTTGTGTGGAAACACTGTGTGTGTGTTTTCACTCTGGGATGCATTTCTCAAACAACCATGTAACTCGGGGCTGTACTACCATAGTATGATGCATCATTTGGGAAAATAAACAATGTAGTGACAAATGTTTTCCCAACTCTGTCTGAGATTCATAGTCTGACCCAAAATAGTTCAAATGCAAAACTTTCACAATGATGCTCCTGAAAGGGGTGAAATAACTTCTTCAGATTAAATTTGCAACAGATGATTTAAAAAAATATATATATAATACAACTTGGGTGTCATGGTGACGCAGTGGGTAGCATGATCGCCTCACAGAAAGAAGGTCGCTGGTTTGAGCGAGCCTCGGCTAGGTCAGTTGGCATTTCTGTGTGGAGTTTGCATGTTCTCCCCATGTTCGCGTGGGTTTCCCCCAAAGACATGTGGTACAGGTGAATTGGTTAAGCGAAATTGTCCGTAGTGTATGAGTGTGAATGAGTACTATAACCTTCTATGTGAAGCTGCTTTGGCACAATATACATTGTAAAAGCACTATACAAATAAAAGTGAATTGAATTGAATTGAATTGAGTTGAATTGAATTGAATTGAATTGAATTGAATTGAATTGAATTGAATTGAATTGAATTGAATTGAATTGAATTGAATTGAATTGAATTGAATTGAATGTGTGTGGATGTTTCCCAGTCATGGGTTAATCTTCTACTGTATGTGAAGCTGCTTTGACACAATCTACATTGTAAAAGCACTATACAAATATCAAATTGAATTGAATTGAATTGAATTGAATTGAATTGAATTGAATTGAATTGGTTGCAGCTGAAAGGGCATCCGCTGCGTAACAAATAGGCTGGATAAGTTGGCGGTTCATTCCACTCTGGCTACTCAAGGATTAATAAAGGGACTAAGCTGAGAAAGAAAATTAATAAATGATTGAATGAATAATACAACTTTATCTAATTGTTTCACATACACTGTTTTATTTATATATGAGTTACTGTATGTGAGTAATGCATGAGTAATAAACAGTTTTTTAAAATAATACAATGATAAATAATATTAAAACAATAAACTTTTTTGCTTGCCTTGGTCAGTATTTTTTTCCTTCATACTTAATCGAAACAGACATTTTCTTTTTTGACAAATTTTATTAAAACATTTTCTACTATTGTAAACATTGCAGAAAACCACTCGCAATAACATGTAGCCTAATCTCATATACAGTACAGGGGTAGGGGCTGTAGCGAGTCGAGCGAGTGGGGGGTGACGCAAAATGATACAAAAAAATACAAAAATGATACAAAAATGATTCTGAGTGTTGTATATGTATGTTGTGCGGCTTGCTCACTTCTACACCCTCACCGAGGTGTCACTCAGACAGGTATCAGTTAACTGGTCGAGTTCACAAACAATACACATTGCAATCTTAAAAGATTTTAGACATGAGCATCAATCACAAGCAAAATGAAAGCACATTCTCTCAGACTAGTCCTTGCAAGACAGACTGGCTTCACAGAGACCCACAGAAATCAAAGAAAGAGTGAGATTGAAAGCGGGAGAGAGAGAAAAGGAGAGAGAGAGGTTGTCATTGTAGTTTGGGCTGGCTTTTTAAATGTTACACTGACCAGTGATTGGTTGCGATCCCAGCGTCAGCGGCCAATGTCATCTGCACGAAATGCAGATCCTCCAATGTCATTCGTATCTGTAACACCTGTGAAACGGCACACTCACACACAAGCAAAAGTACGTTCTGCAGGCGAATGTAACAATGTAGAAAATATACTTTTCAAAATATGAATTAAAACCATGTCAATATGCCACAAAATATTTGTTGCTTTCACTATTTTCAGAAATGTAATTTAACATGTACTGTAATCATAAAAGTCACCTTTCTTCACGAGCCACAGCTGTATTCAACATACAGTGGACTAAGAAGGGACCACTGTGCAAGTGTTTGACTCATTTTAGAATTGAGGGTTGATTTCTAGCATTTTCAGTTTGTTTTCTTTAAGCTGGAATGATACTGTATACAACAAATGTATAACTTACAGTACACTGAATTGATTCTGTTACTAATTGTTATTTAATTTATTGTCAAATTTTTGAACCATAACATTTTCCACCATTCTGTGCTTTAGCTCAAGATGCTAACCTCAATCCAGATAACACATGGCATGTATATAACAGATTTTTATGTATTTACGTCACGTTATTGTTTTTAAAATGAAAGAGAGATTCACTAAAGTATTACGGTAACAGTGAGTGTTAACAAATAATCAATCTACTTTTGGTGTATCCTAAACATTTTTTACAAATTTTTGAACAGTAATAACCTCAATGCCTTCCAGAGTTTCCTGCCAGAGGAATTGACATCACTTTAAACAAGTCACATGCTTTTCAATCAGTGCTTACAGATTGTTATGCCTTTTTATAACTGATGTAACATAGTTCACCAAATTGTAGAAACAGACATCAAATCATATTTTTCCACAAATCATTAAAATGAGGCTTAATTATTTAATGATAATTCAAGTTGAAAGTATTATTCAGGAGTTCATATTTTAACTTTAAGTTAATTTTTTCAAGAAAATAATATCCCTATAATACACATTGTTTACAGCGATATCTTGATATCATTTATGTTATCAATCAAAACTTTTCATTGCAGTCTTTGTTTTTGTAAAATAATTGTTTATCTTGGAGACACAACATTCATCCATATATCATAATGTTGGCGTTTTTGTTCTGTGTGTTTTGTCAGATATTAGAAGCTCTGGCCAGGAATGATGAGCAGTTGGTGCAGACCTACAGTCGACTGAGCTCCAGCGCGGAGCTCATCCCTGAGGACCTGCAGACCAGATTCACTGCCATGTGCGGAGAGAGACTCGAGCATATCAATCGCAGAATCACCAATTACAGGAAGGTCAGCATGCATTGTGTGTAGGCAAGTCTGGACTGGGTAGTTCTGAGCTTGCTGATGGACCAGCATAGCCATTGTGTGCGCTAGGAAAAACTTCAGGTGATTTGGAAAAGCCAACAATTCAACACATTTGTGTTGATACATATTTGCAGTTCAGCCTGACGCCTTTATTATATTACATTATATTATATTATATTATATTATATTATATTATATTATATTATAT
>CAIGQQ010037704.1:781845-803441 GCA_903798035.1 Danio albolineatus | reverse complement strand
TTATTTTATTTTATTTTATTTTATTTTATTTTATTTTATTTTATTTTTTGTTAAAAATCTCGTTTGCATCTGTTGGCCTAATAGTTTCCTTTAAATGTATGGATATGTGTGAGTGTTTTCAGTAAATGTTCTGTATTTCCATTTACTTACAACTCCAAACTATTATGATCCCCACAAGGCTCACTATGTGTTCATACACCAGTGCCTAACCATGACCCTGAAGCACACCGGGTAATGCTAGTCAAATAGGGCCAGGAGTGCTTTTTATTTTTTTTAAGGCTTTAATATGAAACAGTGGCTGCAATTTGCTTTTAGGCCCCAAGTAGAGTGCGGTGCAGGCAGAGTGGCCCATCTTTTGGCTCCTGTCCAGCATTTCCATTTAAAGTCTCTTATAAGAGCCTGTGGAGAGAAAACACAAGCCATCAGTTACTGCTTTAAAGGAGAGGCCATTGCTGAGTTATGACTCCTGCAAGACGTCCCGCCTTCACCACACACAGACCACGCAGCCTTCTGATGTGCATTATAGAGGCTTCTGTTTTAATGCATTATGTTTGACTGGCTGAGTTGTGGCCGGTAAACTCAGTATGACCATCAGAACCTGAAATCGTTTTCTCAGTGTTAGCAGTTTAGTTTTTATGCTTTCATTTTGATGAAATCTTATGCATTTCTAACTCAGAAACAATAATTCTTTTCTTCTCTTTTTTGTTTTTTTGTTTTCTTTTTCTTTTTTTCTTTTGTTTTCTTTTTTTTCTTTTCAGTAGAAATTATTTATTAATCAATTTTATTTTATTTTATTTTATTTTATTTTATTTTTTTATTTTTTATTTTATTATTTTTTTATTTTATTTTTTTATTTATTTTATTTTTATTTTATTGTTAAGGAAAGTTACTTTGTTAAACTTTCAATATAAAATTCTGTCAAAACACACAAAAACATCTGTCAAAACACCTGAAAACATCAAATACAGAGTTGGAGTATAACAACATTCAAGATAATATTTCATGTGAGAGTCTCATGCCACTACACATACAGAAGACGGAATTCACATTACAAACAACAAAACAAACATATTCTAATATGGTTTTGTAAGCTCAATGTCTATTACACAAGCACACATTAATCTACATTAAATAAATAAACAAACAGCCATTTGCCTTTGTACTCTGCATCAAAATATACTGTATACATCGAACTGCTGCATCTTTAATAAGGTTTAATGCTTGTTTTACTGCAAGCCATAAAGTGAATGAATGACAATGAATTTTTGTCATGTAGAAACTCTTAGAAAACAAAAAACAAACAATTGGTGTTCCTGAATAATTTGCACAGTTCCACTGGGTCTGAAAGTCCAACACAATCTCACAGCAATTCTGAACTTTTTAATTTAGTGGCTAATTCATATGAACTCGTACAATCTCATTTGTACAATTTAATACGATTTGCTCATCACCCAATGACGGTTGGGCTTAGAGGCGAGGTTGAGTGCCACCTCTCTTTTTTAAAATTGTACATGTTCACACAACTAAACTCGTACGAATTCATACAAATTAGCCAATAAACTGACAAAACGTAAAATAGTAATGTTTCCTCATGAGATCAGACCGGAAAATCACATTTTTATTTAAACATCCTGCTGAATGTAGTTTACTGTTTCATGACTTTTTTTAATAGAACCTTGAAATAGATTGTGTTTGGGTTTTAACAATACTTTTTTTTTTCCCATATACTTTTCCGCCATCAGAATCCTCTGTAGTTTTGCTTTGGTAGACTTCAGTGAAAGGGAGATTGTCTGTGGGTTACAGGGCCACTTCTCAAATCCTGCTCTGAAATGGCCAGGCAAAGACATCTTTGGAGACTTTGCTGATGGATGTGGCCTTGGCTTCACTCTGAGACTTTAGGCGACAGAGAGCAAAGCTTCAGAGAGCGAGACTTCACATAAATGATCAAGCAGGCGACACTGAACTGCTGGATTGTGAAGGTCTTGTGTCTGCAGTCGGCAAGGCATTTGTCTTCTTGACTGAAATTGCAGAGTTCGTTTTGTTTTTGTCTTATCTCTTCTCTTTTCTCCCTTACTTTTCAGCACTTACACACTGGTGTGGGGGAAATAAATATTAGATTTGAATATATATATAAATATTTAAAATTTTTAAATGTAAATGTAAAATAAAATTAACACTAATAGTAATATTTCTTTTGGCACTAAGAGTTGTAATTATAGTAAAATGGTAAGATATGGCACCAGTGGTTGTTATTACTATGGTATGATATTTTTTTTGAAATAAAAATACTTATTTTTTTTACAGCATTGTAAATTATTTTAAAATGATCACTTTAAAAACATGCTTTTTTTCCAGAGTACCTAGTACTTACTGCTATACTTACTAATAGCACAAGTAACAGTTGTTTTATTTATGATATAATGGTATGATCATCTTTTTATTGCATTTGAAAGGAAATCTACCCTGCTCATGAGCATCTAGCAATATTCCTCCAGTAATGTTTTTATTTTATATAATTAAATTAAATTAATAAAAAAAAATCCATTAATTGTCTAAATAATGTTACAAATGTTTTTACTTGCATATATAAACAGGAAAATAAAAAAAGATTCATTCATTTTCCTTCGGCTTAGTCCCTTATTTATCAGGGGTCGCCACAGCGGAATGAACCGCCAACTTATCCAGCATACTGTATGTTTTATGCAGCGGATGCTCTTAATCCGCAACCCACTACTGGGAAACACCCATACACTCTCTCATTCTCACACACACTTATACACTATGGCCAATTTAGTTAATTCAATTCACTTATAGCACATGTCTTCGGGTGGTAGGGGAAACCGGACCACCCGGAGGAAACCCTAGCAAACACGGGGAGAATATGCAAACTCCACACAGAAATGCCAACTGGTCAAAACGGGACTCGAACTAGCCACCTTCTTGCTAGGACCGACCTATCTTCTCTAGTACCGACAGTACTAACCACTGAGCCACCATGCCACCGGGGAGAAGTCACTTTATCAGTTTATAAATGAAGTAATTAAAAACAAATTATGCGTTTTAGAAATAATTAAAACAAAACATGATTAAACTTGGGGAAAAACAAATAAAAAAATAGAATTCTTGACCAAACTAAACAGAATCCACGTGTTTAGAGATAAAAATGGACAGGATAGATTTTAGTAATGTAAGTAAGAACATTCATTCATTCATTTTCTTTTCAGCTTATTCCCTTTTTTAATCAGGGGTCACCCATAGACTGTAAAAAAATATGGACGTAGTATCCGTGACGTCACCCATAGGTTTCTGAAGAGCTCAAATGAAGCTTACAGTGGGCGTGGTCAGCCGTCGCCATCTTGAAAGTGCGTCATTTCCGGATAATCGAAAATGGGCATAGGCGGGACAAAGGCGGAGTTGAGACGAATGTTTGCTGAAACCATAGAGACCATCCCACCACCCGCGACATTTGAAGGCACATATTACATCGTTTCAGATATCTTCTTGTTTAAGCCTGCAGCTAATATTACTCACAATCTGCTGGATTTAGTCCAATACATTGTTAAATAAAGATTTTAATAATTAATTATTTGATTTAAGACATCATTGCATGCATTTATATATGACATTGTACTAGAATTTCACTCACCGGAAAAAATGGAGCCCCGTCTTCGACGGTCTGTTAGTACAATTAATTGCACAACAAGCCATATTATTACATAAATGTAAGAAATAAACCCAACAAATTGAACAAACTGTATAAAACCATATAAAACTAAAGCACAAACACTGCAGAAGCCAAGTTCATTGAACCGTATGGACGGAATTAGCAGAGGTGACGCGACCACGCGGGCTTAGCTGCAGCTGACAAACTGTCAATCACGGCTGTCACTCAAGTGACCACTCCCTTAATTATGCAAAAGTAAAAATGATTAATATAAAGGAAACGGAGGAGTTATAAAAAAATTCACCCCCCTCAGAGTTGTCATGAAGGGTAATATTTGCTATATGCACTAAAACCATCAATTGTACCAGGCTGTAAACATGTTTTCATCACCTGTGAAAATGGCCTATTTGCCATTGGAGTCAGAAACCCCCCGGGAGTTCCTGGAGCCAGCCCCCGAAGGCGAGTCGATGTATTGCAGTTTTAGTTACTTCCGTATTGGCTTCCCGAGGGAGAGCGGGAGGTTGCCGCTTGGGGTCACCACAGCGGAATGAACCGCCTATTAAAATATATATAAAGAAATATATATATATTAAATTAAATGAGCACAAATGGTAACAGTTATAATATTAACATTAACATTAACAACTTTTGTTACTCTTGACCCATTTATTCCAAAAATTGTTACTCACCCCAGCCTTCTGAACAGTTCAGTGCACATATGTTGTATTTGGCTAAATTTATTGATTTAATTTCCTTTTTAAATTGGATTGTAAACCTCTGACTGATATATTACACAGAAAGCGTTCAGTAAAGGTCAAAATAAATGAGAAAGGTAATGAAACAATAATACAGTGTGATCGCAGACATTCCTGTGCACTAAAATGGCTATTAAAGTCCACCAACAGCAGAGTCAGCTTAAAGATTCATGTTTCTAACACAGTTAACCTCCGGTAGTGTTTGTTTGTGCCTTGCAGGAAATGTTGGGCACCGCTTAAAGAAGTGGAAATGAAAGTCCTTTTGTAAATCAGTGAAATTAGCGTTTAAAGCTCTTAGTGCTTTAAGCTGATGGCCTCTGGGTGTTTCTAAAGATCTTTGCTTAATGCTTCTCATTACACTAACGAGCGCTGCTGTGATTAGTATGCAGAATGAGTTCGATCTTATGATGGCAGCTTGAGACGTTTGTTTCAAGAAAGAGAATACCTGAGTCTGCATTTGTAAACATCATTTGGCTTTATTAATAGTCTCTAATGGTGCCACATATTTCCATATCATCTGCTCCAGTCGGTGCAGGATTAATATCGTTGACTAATTAACAGTAATATTAATGCTGCGTCAGATGGGAATATTATCGTGATAAATCTCTCCCTCACTGGAGGGCAGATGGTGGATTCATTTACCTGACAATTAACATGTGCTGCAATATGACATAGAACCAAAATGGGCCGGATTTTGCCATGCATTTTAATCTGCCTATATTTGTATGTGGGTGTCTATATTTTATCCATATCCATGGCATGTTTAAAGAGTTAACACATCTATAAACATTAATTGAATGAATGAATGAATGAATGAATGGGTGGATGGATGGATGGATGGATGGATGGATGGATGGATGAATGAGTGAGTGAATGAGTGAATAAGTGAATGAATGATACATTTAATAAATAAATTTGGGAATAGCTTTTTGATATATTTATATTATGATATAATGATAAAATCATCTCTTAAATTAAATTAAATTAAATTAAATTAAATTAAATTAAATTAAATTAAATTAAATTAAATTAAATTAAATTAAATTAAATTAAATTAAATTAAATTAAATTAAATTAAATTAAAGTAATTGATACTTTTTTCAGAAAGTTTCCATTAAATTTCCAAATAATGTTACAAATGTCTTTTACTTGCATATATAAACAGGAAAATAAAAAAGATTCATTCATTTTCCTTCAGCTTAGTCCCTTATTTATCAGGGGTTGCCACAGTGGAATGAACTGCCAACTTATCCAGCATACTGTATGTTTTATGCAGCGGATGCCCTTACATCCGCAACCCAGTACTGGGAAACACCCATACACTCTCTCATTCTCACACACATTTATACACTATGGCCAATTTAGTTAATTCAATTCACTTATAGCACATGTCTTTGGGTGGTAGGGGAAACCGGAGCACCCGGAGGAAACCCACGCGAACATGGGGAGAACATGCAAACTACACACAGAAATGCCAACTGGCCGAGCCAAGACTTAAACCAGCCACCTTCCTGCTGGATCGACCTATCTTCTCTAGTAACGAAAGTACTAACCACTGAGCCACCATGCCATCGGGGAGAAGTCACTTTATTAGTTCATTTATGAAGTAATTAAAAACAAATTATACATTTTAGAAAAAAAAAAAAAAAAACATGATTAAACTTGGGGAAAAACAACTCAAAACAAAAGACATTAATTGAATGATGAATGGATGAATGAATGAATGAATGAATGAGTGAATGAGTGAATGAGTGAATGATATATTTAAGAAATAGATTTGGTAATAGCTTTTTGAAAATCAAAAAAGTTAACGAAAAAAAAAAACATAATTATAGGAATTAAAATTAATTAAACATTTGCACTATTATATTAAATCACAATTAATTAATTTTCTAGTCTTGAGTAGTAAAACCTGTAATTTACAATGTAGTCTAAATAGTGCAATGAATGTTAGAATGAATAAAGGGAAAATTTTAGAAATACATTTGTGAATAAACTGTCTTTTGAAAGATGCAAAAAATGGTGAATGAATAAATGCATACATTAAATAAATGAACAAATGTTTTTAAATGACAGTTGATTAATCAATTAATAGATAAATTGTCATATTTCAAGTTTTCTAAATATATTTATCATTTAACATATTTAAAATAAAAAATTTACAACAGTCCAATTTGTGCATTGAATGAATGAATGAATGAATGAATGAAAATATTTCAGAAATACATTTGTGAGTGACTTGTTTTTAAAAATGTAAAAGAATGTTAAAAATATATGGATGTAAAAGTTAATGAATGAACAAACAAACGCACGAACAAATGAACGGATGAATGAATATTTTGAAAGGAGGACACCGATATAGTCTCGGAAAACATTTTACAAAAATCTCATTTTGCATGATATTTTAATGAAATTCGAAATATAAACTCATGAAACACTTGGCTTTCATGTCATATTTTTTCTAGGACATTACATTAATGTTTTCCTGTGTTTGTAAATGGAAAAACAAATATTGAACACAATAAAAAAAAATTCCTCATGATTTCATAATGTATAACTTTTTATATTTTTGAGCATGACATTTTCCCTTTTAGCACAGTAAAGCCCAAAGTGTCTTCTTTCCAATGATACCTAGTTTGTGTTTGTAGCTTAGTGGAGACAGGAACTGTTACTATTTAAAGTTAGGTAGGTGTAAATGCCCAAAAGTGAGTGCTGGCTAACAGGTTAAATAATATTGCTATATTTCACATTTTCTGAAGAAATATATTTAATATTTACAACATATATAACATATAGTTGCATGAATGGATGGATGTATGAATGAATGATTGAATGAATGAATGAATGAATGAATGAAATAAATATTAATTTAGAAGTGTAAATATATATTTTTTACTTGACTATAAACATCTTCATAGAATCTGAAGAAGCAGAACACATAAATAAAACATAACTATAGGCATCCATAACAATCATCTTCTTTCAGCTCCTCTACTGCCCCATCTGTCTGTTATGGTTACTGCAGGCCAAAGATGAATCCCAAAGAATTGTAGATGTGTTGTTTCAAAATAGAATACCCAGCTGGTTTGTTTGTAGACTAAAGGATCCTCACATACAGCTTTTTATGTAAAAGTTAAATCAAAACCCTATTAATGTTTTACATTACACACTGTGTTGCTTGTGAATGAAATGATTGTTTATGCACGTTCATCACTTACACTAACATCTCCTCCACAGGGCCTTTTATCTGGATAAATCAAACCTCACTAACAGCTCGGCTCCCAAAGCAGCCTTCATAGACAAGGTACGTGCTGTCACTTACTCATGTATATGATGCAGGGTCTCGTGGGATATCTGTGTTTTTGGACGAACAGTGAAATGAGCTGGTTACTGTATTACGTGCATTTGTTGACTCAAAGTCATAAAAAGGGAACCTGAACGACATTAAAGCCTGACTTTTATCATTATATTACGTACTTTATTTTTTTATTGTTGCAAGACAATTTTTGTGAAACGATCATCAAGAGTCACATCCACTGAACCTTTTTAACGAATCAAATGATGTCATCATGTAAAGAGTTTGTTTGATATCTAATTTAAATATCACATTTAGTGGTTCATTCATAAAACAGACACAAAGTCATTTGCTCATTCACTTATTTGTTTATTAATTAAATAAATCAGTCACTCGTTCTTTCAGTCAGTTGCTTATTCATTCAGTTCGTCTGTCAGTTGTTCATTTAATCATACTCATTTTAGTTTTAGTTTTTAATCATACTCCTTTTAGTTTTTTGTCAATCAGTCATTCATATGTTCGTTCGTTCGTTTGTTCAGTCAGTCAGTTTATCAGTTGTTTATTTAATCAATCAGTCCATCGTTTAGTCAGTGTTTCATTCCATCAGTCAGTCAGTCAATCAGTCAATCAGTTGTTCATTTAATCAATCAGTCAATCGTTCAGTAAGTGTTTCATCCATTCAGTTAGTTCATTCCTTCCTTCCTTCCTTCCTTCATTCATTCATTCAGTCAGTCAATTAGTCAATCAGTTGTTCATTTGATCATTCAGCCCACTGATCAGTCAGTGATTTATTCATTAATGAGTTAGTTAGTTAGTTAGTTAGTTAGCAGTGGTGTAAAGTAGCTAATTACAAATACTCAAACTACTGTTATTGAGTAGTTTTTCTCAGGAATTGTAACTTAATGAGTAGTTATATAAATGTGTACTTTTACTTTCCCTTGAGTACATGTTTAGTGCAGTATCGGTACTTTTACTCCACTACTTTTCTTCAACCTGCAGTCACTACTTTATTTTCTCTTGTCTATGGTCATTGTCTGAAGTAGAGAAATCAGTCATGTGATTCCTGTCCAATTAAATCACACATAGAAAGTAAATCACATTATACTGAACAACCTCAAGACATGGGTACTTTATAAATGCAGCAAACCTTTTGGAAACATTAAAAATGTCCAAGAAGATGTCCAAAATCTGTACACGCAATGATCCAGAGACTTTTTGTAGACTGCATGTTACTGAAAATGATGGATGTCGACTGTATGATGACTGAAATCACCAAACAGCCTTAAACAATCACTATATGGAACAAATAAAGACTGGAAGTAAGGGCCAAATAAAAGGAAGGACCGAACAAGGAATGGAAGGAAGGATTGAAGAACCAAATAAATGAAGGAAGGATTCAAGAAAGGACTGAACAAACTATGGAAGGAAAGAACGAACGAATGAACGAACGAACGAACGAATGAACAAAGGACCTAATAAAGGAAGGAACAAAAATATGGAAGAAAGAATGAGCGAGCAAATGAAGGGAGGAAAGAAGGAAGGACCAAACAAATGAAGGAAGAATTCAAGGAAGGACTGAACAAACTAAGGAAGGAAGAAACTAACAAACGAATGAATGAACAAAAGGAAAGAACAAAAATATGAACGAATGAACAAGTGAACGAAGGAAGAAGGGAACAAACGAATGAACGAAGGAAGGAGGGAACAAACAAAAACCTAAAGGACGGTTGGAAGGAGCAAACGAAAATAGGAAGATCCCTAAATACACCACATGTTGTTTGTGCAGGGATATGTAAACGTAACATTCTGTAAACGCATCAACTTTTCTACAGTGTAATACTCACTACTCACTACACTTGAGTACTTTTAAAAGGGCTACTTTTTACTCATACTTTGAGTAATATTTACTACAGATACTTTTACACTACTTGCACTACATTTTTGGGCAAGTAATGGTACTTTTACTTGAGTATGATTTTTCAGTACTCGTTCCACCACTGTTAGTTAGTTAGTTAGTTAGTTAGTTAGTTAGTTAGTTAGTTAGTTAGTTAGTTCCTTCGTTCCTTCCTTCCTTCCTTCGTTCCTTCGTTCCTTCGTTTGTTCGTTCAGTAATTAATTCATTAATCCATTTGATAGTTCATTCAGTCAGTCAGTTGTTCATTTAATCAATCAGTCCACCATTCAGTCAGTCAGACAGTCAGACAGTCGGTCAGTTTGTAATTCAGTCAGTCATTCATGTAGTCAGTCAGTTGTTCATTCATTCATTTATTTATTCATACATTGAATCATTCAGTGTTTCATTCAGTAATTCATTAATTTATTAATTAAATCAGTTGTTAATTTAATCGATCAATCAGTTGGTCATTTAATCAATCATTCCACCATTCAGTCAGTCAGTCGACCAGTCAGTCGATCGGTCTAATTCACTGAGTCATTCATGTAGTCAGTTAGTTAGTCTTTCAGTCAGTTGTTCATCCATCCATCCATCCATCCATCCATCCATCCATCCATCCATCCATTCATTCATTCTTTCATTCATTCATTCATTCATTCTTCCGTTTATTCATTTATTCATTTAGTCAATTAATCAATTGATCAATCAATCAGTCAGTCAGTCTTTCAGTCATTTGTTCATTCATCCATACATTGAATCAGGCAGCCGTTCATTTAGTCATTCAGTCACTAATTTTAGTTAGTTGTTAATTCAGTTACTTGTGTATTTAGTTCTTCAGTCATTGTTCATTCAGTTATTCTGTCAGTCAGCCATTCAGTCATTCACTTAATTAGTCATTCAGTCAGCAAAAGAAACCTGGCATAATTCCAGATGTAAGAATGACAGATGACTATTTTTAGGTGAACTATGCCCTTGTCATGAAATCTTTCTTGTACCCTTTCTTGTCCCTCTAGCTGATGCGTCCTCTGAATGCTATGGACGAGTTGTACAGACTGATGGAAAGTTTTATCTCGTGTCGTCGCACGGCTGCGTGTCAGTTCACAGCCTGTGGAGCGTCTGGAGTTGGGCTGCTCACCGTGGCCTCAGAGCTGTGCAGTCGTCTGGGAGCGTGTCACATCGCCATGTGTAACAGCGGAGTTCACCGGTCAGTCTGGGTTACACACACATACATACACGAAAAACTCTTCTCCCTTCTGTCCGACAGGCATCAGCTATTCGCCAGAGACTCTAAGTGGAACGCTTCTGTTTTTTCCTCCCCTGTCTTTTCCCCTTTCTGTCTGTTGCTCGGAGCAATTTACTCACTGTCACTTATGTCTTTTGTCCTGTTTTCGTCTCTGCAGCCTCAATCTTTCTTCTGTTTTGGTGTTGTTTTTTCTGGGTTCTGTTGCAGTTTTCTTCTTTCCAATTTCTCCTCCTCGTGCCATTTATTATTTACTTTCCTCTGTTGTATGAATTGCACATATACACACACTCCTGTATCATTCTGTGAATATCCTTCCTTTGCAGATGAATGAATGAATGAATGAATTAATGAATTAATGAATGAATTAATGAATTAATGAATGAATGAATGAATGAATGAATGAATAAATGAATGAATAAATAAAAATGTTAAAATCACATTTTTCAGTGATTAATTGATAAAGTATATGCTATATTCCAAGTTTGCTGAAGTAATATGATATTTATTGTTTGCATAACATATCTAAAATCTAAATCTTTCAACAGTTTAATTTGTGCATTAAATGAATGAATGAATGAATAAATTCATGAATTAATTTATTTAAATATTTAGATATAAATAATATAAATATAAGAAAAATTAAACGAATGTGATAAATGAAGAAATGTTATAAATTAAATTCATGAACGTAAGAATGAACGTTTTAAAATCCCTGTAACATTAATTGATAAAGTAAATGTTGTATTTCACATTTTAAAATTCATTTAAAACGCTATTTAATGTCACGGTTTGGGGTTGGGGAAAGGAGAGCGAGGACTCAAATGCAATAAAATGGGTATTTATTAATAATAAAAAATAAAACAGCAAAACAAACTACCCCGAGGGGGAAAACATTAACAAAACAAACAAACAATCAAAAACAAACTTGACTGGGCTGGCAGGGATAGAGCAGGGCTGGACAGGACTGGACACGACTAGACAGGATGAGTATCGACGACGAACTGGCACAGGACAGCAGACATGAGGAGAATTTAAAGCATGCATGATTAACAAACAGGTGAACATAATAAACTAATAATGGGTTAACAAGGAGGGTGGGGCTAGACAATAGACAGAGAGCGCATGACAAACACAAGCCACGCACTCACACAAGACTAGAACACATGACGACACGAGCACGCGGTGTGTGTGTGTGTAAACACACACCACGTGCTAAACACAACAACAGAGGACTGAACGCAAGACACAAGCACACGATAAAATGAAAACATCCTACCGTGCGCTCACACACGCAGCGTGCATGTTTCCACCCCAGCGCCACCCGAAACAGAACCAGACTAGACTTAAAAGGCGCTGGAAAAGAAAACGCACGCTGCAGACAAACAGATCACAAGGACGAGAGCGCGCGATCGTGAACACGCCCAGGCCCCGTGATGCGGGAGCGCGCAAGGTCCGAGCGCGCCCAAAATCAGCGCTCATACAGACACAAGGACAACAGATATGACAAGACAAAAGCTAGTGTCCAGGCTCTGCCACAAAAAACAGGAATTAACTAGACAGGAGTGGCAGAACCCTGACAATTTAACATTTACAACATATGTAAATCAAAGAATTACAGTAGTTTAATTTGTGAATGGAATAAATGATTGAATGATTGAATAAATGAATGAATGTAATGCTAGATTTCACATTTTCTGAAGTAATATATTTAACATTTAAAATATGTATAAATGGGGTGACACGGTGGCGCAGTAGTAGGTCGCTGGTTCGAGCCTTGGCTGGGTCAGATGGCATTTCTGTGTGGAGTTTGCATGTTCTCCCCGTGTTCGCGTGGGTTTCCTCCGGGTGCTCCGGTTTCCCCCACAGTCCAAAGATATGCAGTACAGGTGAATTGGGTAAGCTAAATTGTCCGTAGTGTATGTATGTGTGTGAATGAGAGTGTCACGATCACCAGCGGTCTCTCCTCTGTCAGAGATCGCTGGTTCACACTTGCGGGAACTACAGACCAGCCATGTTTAGGACTACAACTCCACTCATGCAGCACACACACACACTCCTGCACCATATCACAACTGATTGCATACACACCACCTGAGGACCGTCATGACTGATTACATTCACTACAAAAGCAGCACACACACTCACTATCCTTGCAGCGATATTGTCTACTGTTCGTGACGTAACAACGTGTTTACTTTGTTCCTGTTTGTTCTTGTGTATTGATCTAAGCCTTGATATCCGTTGTCCTTGTCTGCCGCCAGCCCTTGTGATCTCTTGCCTGCCTGACTACGATTTTTGGATTTGCCCTGTAAGATTTGCTATACTGTTTTTATTAAATATTCTGTAATTGGATCCTCGCCCCGTTGTCTTCGTCACACCACCTCTGAACGTAACAGAGAGTGTGTGGATGTTTCCCAGAGATGGGTCGCAGCTGGAAGGGCATCTGCTGCGTAAAACAAAAGCTGGATAAGTTGGCGGTTCATTCCGCTGTGGCGACCCCGGATTAATAAAGGGACTAAGCCGAAAAGAAAATGAACGAATGAATGAATATAAATCCAAAATTTACAACAGTTTAATATATGAATGGAATGAATGAATGAATGAAAATATTTAAAAAATAGATGTGAATGAAACATTTAAAGAAAGTGATGAATAAATGAATGTTATAAATTAAATGCATGATCGTCATAATGAATGATTAATTAATTAATATTTAATTACAGTAACATCAAATAATAAAACAAATGTTGTATTTCACATTTTCTGATGTAATGTGCTATTTAACATTTACAACATGTAAATAACAAAATTACAATAGTTTAATTTGTGAATGAATGAATGCATGAATGAATGAATGAATGAATGAATGAAGGAATGAATGAATGAATGAATGAATGAATTAAATGCTATATTTCACTTTTTCTGAAGAAATATAGTATTTAACATTTACAACATGCATAAATCTACAACAGTGTAATATGTGAATGGAATGAATGAAATAATGAATGAATTAATGAAAATATTTAATAAATAAATTTGTTAATGAATATTTCTTGCAATAAATGAAAGTGAAGAATGAAGCAATATTAAAATAGAAATGAACAAATGATTGAATGAACGACTGATTAAACGGACAAATGAGTGAATGAATGAATGAATGAATGAATGAATGAATGAACAATATTTTACTGGCTGTCACTTATGTTTTCGTCTCTACCGCCTCAATCTTTTTTTCTGTTTTGCGGGTGTTTTTTCTGGGGTTTCTTCTCTCCAATTTCTCCTCTTCACACCATTTAATATTCAATTTCCTCTTTTGTATGAATATGTAATAGTCTTCATTACATGCTCATGTATCATTCCATAAATACACCTTTCTCGGCACTAATCATTCATCCAGTGCAGTTATGAATATTCAGCATGTCAGTTCTACATTTAGAAAATCTCGCTTAATCCATCATTTGAGAGATCCAGACAGGTCTATCTCCCTAAGAGTTCATTTGTGAATATCAGCTGATGTATGTTATTCAGCTCAGAGCCTCTTTTGGTATCAGCTGGAGATGGTATACTTCTTTCGTGAATCAGGAATTTGTTCTCTTCTTATTCGTTTTCAATTTCTTGTGTCTCCATGTGTCCCTGCGGAGACTATAAGAAGTGCTCATCCTCCATAGATTTTGTTATTGCAGTGCTTGAAAGGCAGCAGTATATTAATATTCCTCACACATTCAGATTTTGTTCGAAATATCTTATTGGTTCGAAAACCTTCTAAAAGTTTGGGGTCAATAAGATATTTTTTTGGATCTCTAGCTGACATATGATGTATTATTTGATCAAAACAAAAATAAAAATCAGCATTATTGTGAAATGTAAATTAAACCTACCTGTTTTTGTGACGGTTCCATAGAGTGCATTGATTCAATATGTTAAATTGTTCTCTGATATCTACATAGTAGGTATATGGCTTAGGTAAGTGCATAAAATCTCCAGAAATGGTTTTATATGCTCATTTATAACCACATGAAGTACCCCTAGAATGAAAAGCACAGTTTTGACCATATCTGGAATGGTCATGAATATTAATGAGCTCTGCTGACCGCTAGTATCAGTGCTCGATGCTTACACACATAGTATAATGTACTCTGCAATACACACAATCAAAATAGTCATACCAATTCATACATTCATTTTCTTTTTGGCTTAGTCCCTTTGTCATACCAATAGTTGACCAAAAATATTTGAACAAATTAGGTTAAATGGCAATCTCATCAACTGAAGTGAGAAGTGGTTTATTTTATCTGGAAGGAGTGAGTGAGTAAATGAAATGAAAGTTTGCTCCGGAGTTGTGTTGTGGATAAAATATAGGCAAAGTTATTATTATACTTGACAAAAGAGGCTGACAGATGCATTTATCGTTCTAAATTGTATTTTTAAGTATTGAAATGTTTGTTTTATAATACATTTTGTGGAGGCCCTCGTATATTTTCTGTTATGAACAATGTTATGTTTATTAGCATCTAGCATGTTGAAATTCGGAATCCTTTAATGGATCCTTTAACATATTTTTTTTGTACAGTGAGGCTACAGGGGGATGATTTGTGAATGGCAGTGAAGTGATACAGTTAAGGCTGATAGGTCATGGTGGGACACTTTTCAGTTACAAATTCAAATGCTGTACCAGGTCTGTACAATCCAAAATTTCCGCAGCAGAGATCATGTTTTGTAATTAAGCATTCACCAGAGTTCATAATATGTTGTCCATAGTATGGCATGTATAATGTCTTTAAGTCTTGTCATTTAAGTATGTTTATTATATATTAGTAGTCATTATAAAATATTTAATTCACAAGAGAACTTCAGTTCTAATTTCTTATGAACACTTCGGATAAAATTTAATTCAATATCACGCTCCTGAAGAAAAAATATACAATAACAACACAGATCCAGATGCAAGGTCCGGTGATAGACAGACAGATACCAAAAATAGAAACAAACCAGAAAAATAAGAGTGTGGCTGTAAGGGGAAGTCCAGGGAAGTTCAGATCTGTGATGATCTCCAGAACAGTTGGCAGATCCAAAAACGCATAGCGTCCTGACGAGATACAGAGCACAAAATGAACGATAACGAACTGACAAGATACAAAGAGAACCACACACATATATAGGAGAGATAATTAGTCACAATTGACACAAATAATCAGCACAGCGTGATCAAAACAGAATGCTACACAACTCACAAACCACGTGACAATAACAGAGACACACCAGGAAGTGCACATAGCCTGCAACCGTGACATTCAAATTTAGGAAAATCACTGAATTTCTATTGAATTGTAAACGGTGTATGATCGTGGCATTTAATTTTTTGCCTGCCTTTAGCATTGGAGTTTCTTTGTGCACATCTTGAAACTGAAATTTGTGCCCACTTCTCTTGGTAAAATTGGATAGGAGCCGTTTCTGAAGTGCACAATCATTCCAGAGAAGCCCAATTGGATTTTAAACCTCCTTCTTACAGGGCCACTCCAGGAAATCATCCCTTGTTGGCTCAATGTTTTGTATGCTTTGGGCTGTTGTTCTGTTGAAAGATCTATTATCAATTTTTCCTCGTCTTATGAGTTTTTCTCGATGTTTCTCTCATCGCTGTCTGGAGGACTGTAACTCTTTGAGATTCGATTTAAATTTAATTTTATAGGCCTCATGGTGGCATCGCTTACTCCAGCTCTCCACTTTGGCTGTATACTGAGTTTTGGAGGACAGCTGGTTGTGAGAAGATTTACATTTGGTCATGTTTGTAACAGGGAATTTGTAAAGATAATGGTTTTGTAAAATATTGTTTATTTTCTTATTTGCCCTGACTGGAAGTTTTCAAGAACTTTGTCACAGATCTGCTTGAATACACTTACAGTGATTGATTGATTAATTGATTGATTGATTGATAGATTGATAGATTGATAGAATGATTGATTAATTGATCGATCGGTCGATCGGTGGATTGATTGGTTGGTCGATGCATGCTATGTTGTTGTTGATATATGTGCATTATAACGTGTACAAAGTTGCAGATCTCAACGTCATCTACAAAAATCAATGCAAACTAAAAGAGATGACTGATCTAGACCTTCCTTTAATTGTTTCATTGGATACTAACTGATATATAAACACACACATCACCATGTGGAAAATTTGCATTATCCCACTCATACATTTAAGCTAAATACAACATGGTTCCAGAGAATACATTAGTCATGTTGTTCCAATGCTGTACAGTGCGTTATAAAGTGTCTAAAGAGACATAATGTAATCTTTAACCAAAAAGGGTTTTAACCAATGGAAAATACCCATTAAGGTGGCCAGCAAGACAGTTGCTGGCCTAAGTTCCACTGGTCCACTTGGGATTTCTGTGTGGAGTTTGCATGTTCTCCTTGTGTTCGTGTGGGTCCATGTGCTCTTGTGAATTAAGTGAATGAGAGAGTGTATGTGTGTTTCCCAGTACTGGGTTGTGGCTAGAAGGGTAGCTGCTGTGTAAAACATGGTTGGTTCATTCCACTAAGGTGACCCCTGATAAATAAAATGAAAAGAAAATGAATGAATGATCGAATGAAATGACCCATTAAACAATTTGCAAAAAGCTACTTAGCAGGAACTAAAACCAAAAGCAGCTTTATAGCAACTACCTGCAACCATCAGCAACACATTAAGTGTACATTTACATGACAATGATGTACTAGAAATGAAAATGATTCCTTTGTGCTCTCCAAATGTTTTGCTTGTCAAAATTTATAAGCTTCCAGAATATTGTTGTTGCTAATATCTCGACTTTGTTTTTTCTTCAGAGAAATGAGCTCTAAAGAAGAATGTAATTAGTTTTGTAAAAGGACCATGTGCTTTTGTTTTGGCATTGATGATAATTCACAGGATGTGGAAAAGAACAGGAGGGTGTTTAAATTTATTGGAGCTGTATGTTGTTGGAACAGATTTTGATTCAGGGCTTTACACATGACACACACACACACACACACACGCACATGCTGCTCTTTGAGTGGCACTGTACTGCAGTATATTGGAGAAAGCAGCACAAAATGTTTTCAGCATTGTGTGTTGGTTTGGGTGTGACTAACTTACATTTGCACGCCAGGGCAATTACAGGCCACATCTCAGCTTTAGTAAAGCCGCAGGTGCTCCGACACACCGTAGAAATGGTGAGTTCTGTCTTGTTTACCCCTCTAAAATGCCTTCATCAAGCAAACTCTTTTTATTTAACCTGCGTTCATTCATTACCAACTGTTCCATCTTTGGTTTGAGGCTTTTTTATAGTGTTAATAATAGCCCGTTTTGATATGTAGTTGGCAAATTCAGGCTGTTTTGAATTAGCAATACTGCAATATTTGTAATACTTGCAATACTTTATGTGTGTGAGAGTTGATTAGAGTAATTCCATAGGTTAGAATTTAAAGGGATTTTCCGAGCTTGTCTGTCCCTCTACTAAAACTCCATTAACCCAAAACTGATCTTAGAAATGAAAAATAAGGAAAGGTTCACTATTCCAAACCCATAACACTTTCCTTCATATTTGGAATATACTGTAGGTGGATATATTTTAATGTTTTAATGAAAGTTTCATAAATTCCTCTATTGAAAGTACTGTATATTCACCAAAAAAAAAAAAAACAATTCCAGTGTGCATGATATGCAGAGTATCAGCTTTTTATAATGCTCTCCTATTTATATACCATTATGTCTGCCAAATGGTCTTATTCAACAGCCAAAATGTGCTAGTTCCTGCTTTTAATGAAATTAAATGATTGCAGAGGAACACAGGCATCACTTTAAAGCGCTCGCCTGCCAAATGTGGCTGACGTTAAGTAAAAGCTGATGCTTATTTCATAGCTAAATTTTATTCGACATGATGTTGCAGAGTTTTAGTTTCAGTATAAAATTGTTATGGATTTACTGGTATCTCCCAAAGGCAGAACACTGTTTAATATAATAAGAAATTATATTTATCTTGACATTTTGATGTACTGTAAAATGAGTTCAGTGAAAACTTTTGAGAACCACAGATTTTCACTTCAGCTCAAATATAAAGGGTTCACCAAAACAGAATATTTCAAGAGTTCACGCTTAGCTGATGATTTGTAATAAAGCTAGTTTGGCATGCTGTCCCGGGAGAGAGCCCTGAGCTCATAAGATCCTTGAGCCCGGGGCTCCCTCCCGTTTGCAAGGCGAGAGGGGAGTTTGAGTTAAGGTAGATCTCGAGACCCCCCGGCCCTCCTGCTGCTTATAAATTGCTGTGAGGGTATGCTGCTGGTGGAAATTGGGTATGGTGCTGATTTGTTTAAGTCAATTTACTTATGTCTCATGTTTCGGACTGTGGGAGGAAACCGGAGGACCTGGGAAAAACCCACGCGAGCACGGGCAGAACATGAACTTCGCACAGAAATGTCTACTGACTGGGTAGAGGCACAAACCATTCTTGCTGTAAGGCAACAGTGCTAGCCACTGGGCCACTGTGCTGCCATGTAAAGGAAAAGGGAGGAGAGGGGGTGGAAGGGGGGATTCTTCGAGACGAAGATGACTATGATAAGATGCTTTGGTTATTTATACTCAGCTGGGAATCGTCTGATTGGTGGATTGTGCATTAGCTTGACTCTGGGTCAGCCGTGTCAATCATAAGCACGCGCTCCTCTCGAAATTAGTTTATAACTAAACTTCACTCTGTAGTCATTTCAATTTATCTGTTTATTATCTTTTTGTTAAACACACACGCTATTTTGAAGAATGTCATTGACCTTCGTAGTATCTGTAACGAGGCGGGGAACAACAGAGCTTTTTTGACACTTGTGTGTGTACTTTAACAATCTGCCTCATTCTTAGAGCATAAATAGTCCAGTGAAACATTCATGGGCCTCTAAAGAGCTCTATCTTTTATTAAATTCATCTATTGAGACTGATGTCTGCCTTTTCTTCCTCATAGTGTCTTTTTAGTCCATCTGTCCATTCCCAGAGTCACATTTAAATCAGACGTTCACATCTGTTGGCTGCAAGTTGCTGAAACTGTGATTCAGTATAAAGGCTTCATCCCATAAGAATACCAGGCACATTTGATTTGAGTCTCTTCCCCTTTTTGAGTTCAGAGTGCTTATTTTATGAAGAGCCAGTAAATGCTTTGACGCAGGTCTTGCCTGAGGCCGTTGGCTGGGTTTTAAGCTTTGATTCTCCATGGCTGATATCACACAGCAGTGTGTGGCTCCTGCTGAGGTAAAGCATCTCTGATCATCTGCCCTGTAATTGTGTTGCACTTTAAATGATGTAAATAATTTCCGGATTCATTCAGCCCTAAAATTGGGTCTTTCTTTTTAAATATATTTTATGAGATATTATATACTTACTCTCATATGTATTACTCCGCCCACATAGAGTGACATCACATCAATAGACTCACTACAGTTTGACAAATATTGCAGCTGTTGGACAACATAATGTCCTTTTGAGGATTTTTTTAGGGGAGAATATGGTTGTTTCGATTGCAGCTATGCAGTTTATTTTTTAAGGATAGTACATATTTTAAATATTTATAATTTAGAAGATCGGCAGCGATCAGCCTGTTATACTGAGCATTTTTTTTTGTATATTTCAACTACAGTTGATCAAATCGTTATAAAACAGGTAAGTGACATTCTAAATCAGTTTCTCTCGTTTGTACACTCTCAAAAAAAAGGTACACGATGGTACAAATAATGTTCTTTGAGGAACAGTTTTGTACCTTTGTTAACATTGTACTCTATATGGTACAGAAAAGACCTCTTATGATACTGTTCTGTGCCTTTTATGGTACAACTGAAATGAGGGTACACAATTGCTCTCGTATTATAGGTACAAAAGTGTTGAACCAATCCTTCTTTATTACAGTATCTATGAAAATAAATATGACTGGAAAGGCAAAGTGATTTTTATGAATAATTTCCATATTAAAACAAGAATCATCATTTAAAAGTATACGTTTAAAGATACTTATAAACATACATTTTTAGTTATATAATACAATAATACAAAAACAACTGGTAAAACATAAAACTATAGGTATTTTAAACTAAACATTTTAGGCATTTTAATAAATGTTTGGTAAGCATTTTTGACACTGTTAAGGTACAAAGTGTCTTGTCACTGTGGTGGTACCTTTCACAAACTATACAATATTGTATCTGCAGGTTTTTAAAAACAAAGGTACATTTTGGTTTCCCATGGTACAAATCATGACCTTAAAAGGTACCAATTGTTTCTTTTCTTAAGGTACAATTCTGTCCCATAAAAAGGTACTGCCCCAGTGACAAGGGTTTGTACCTTCTTTGGTACAACATTGTACCTTTTTTTTTCTGAGAGTGTATGTTGGAGTGCTGTATCTATACCATAGCAATCTGCTAGTGCTTGCTTTGCTTTAGCTTTTTCAGGGTTAAATATTGTGATCTCCCGATTGTAACAAAGAAATATAGGCTTATAATCTTAAAATGTGTTTTTTCATAACTTTAGATATTACACTAGAGAATCATTCAAATACTAGCTCTAAAGTGATGGTAAAATAGTAACAGTTTCTGCTGTTCTGATGGTCAGCTGCAGATGTGAATGAATAGTGGAAGAAAGTAGTTCCTCATACGAAAGGGTTTTTATGACTCTTTGTGTTTGATTTTCTTTTTTAAATATACGACTATGCTGTCAAACTGTTGTATAAATGCGATATGAAACAAGTAGCAGTG
>CAIGQQ010037704.1:758145-769676 GCA_903798035.1 Danio albolineatus | reverse complement strand
AAAAGGCCAGGGGGGGCGGGGTGACAAGGGGGCTTGGAGGAACTCCAATTGCTATGTGACTGGGGGAGAAAGCAGAGTACTACTCAGGCTAGAAGGTAGCAAAAGAAGAGAGATTGGCTGGGTCATGCCCTCACCCTTGAGTAGTTGCTGGCTGGCAGCTGGTGAGGGTCATCAGGGCTTATTTGGGGTGCCCTTGGCGAAGACAAGTAAGTCTTTGGGGCAATGGATGCCCGCCTTCCCAGAGTCTGGATTTGGTTTTGTTGAAGGGCCTTGTCCTTCTGTGTTGGCAGAAGGGGAATAAGGCTCGGCAGAGCGTCTCTGCTTTTGCAGAGGTGCAGTGGTAGTCGGCACTGGTGCATTATGAGTGTTAAATATTGTCAGTAGTGGTATGTAAAGAAGCGAAAAAGGGGTCAGCTAGAACGCCACTGCAGTAGCAGTGGTGCTATGTGTGGGTTTAGCTCGACGAAGCATCTCCGCTATTGCAGAGGTGCAGTGGTAGTCAGTATTGGAAGTTATGGAAGTTGACGCATAAAAGTAAAAGCTGTCAGTAGTGATGTGTAAAGGTGAATGAATAAATAAGGGTTCAGCTAAAGTGTCACTGCGATTGCAGTGGTTTAAATGGGTGAGTGTAGCTCAGCGGAGCATCTGTGCTGCTGCCGAGGTGCAGTGGGTCAGTATGGAGGCATATGTGCTACCACCAGCATATGCTGCTGTATTTATGAGGGGGGTGTGATGATAGTGGTATTGGGAAGCAAGTATATATGAGCTGGTTTGGAGCTTCACTGCTGCAGCGATTAAAGCTCAGGGCAACCCCTAAATAGGGCCAACCTGTGGTGAGAGTAAATGGAAGGGTTTGAGTTAGGAGGAAACTATAAATGAAGAAATAAGGGGAATGGTAGTGAAGGAGCTTGTATGTTAATGGGATGGGGGGGGGGGGGGGAGAACAGCAGAATAAAGCTTATGCTTAGAATGCATGTGGGAGAAAGTCAGCTGGAGAGGGTTAGCTGGGTGGAATAGCTCTACTGTGGTGTAAGGAAGCTAAGGGGGTTTTAAGATGGGTGTGTGGGGGAGGGGATGTCAAAATGTGTATAAAATGTCCTGTGTGTAATTGATCTTGTTTTGCTATGGGTAGTAAAGTACAATAATTCCTTCATCCCACAAAGTTAGATCAGACAGGGGAATTTGGGATAAAAATGATGTCAGATTGAAACAGTGAGAATATGGCATTGAGGGCCTGAGCTGTGTGAGTGGGAATGCATCCTTGCGTGGAGCGTGAATGTATTTAGAATGGATGTGGAATGTAACAGGCTGGATGAGGGTCAGATTCTGCGGTTAGCTTCCCCGTCTCTGAAAAACAATAGAAAATCGGAAATGAAATGTTATACAACATGGTACATGTAGAGCAGACATAATGAGTTGTTTTGGCTGATATCAGGGTGAGGCATCTTAAAGGGGCAAGTGCAATTGTGATTTTACATGCTTTGTTAATGTGTGCTACAATAGTTTGTAGTCATAATGTGCAAGGATAAAAAGGTGGGCCTTCGTTCCCCTGCAGGGTGGCAGATGAATGGAGAGCTGGTGGTCCAGAAAGTACCTCTTGAAGACTGAACCAGTGAAGTAATAGCAGAGTTTAAGTTTAAACCCCTTAGTGTAATAGAATTGTTTAACAACAAAGCAAATCCATCTAACGTTGAGTCGATGGATGAAACAATCACTGCATTGTCAGAAACACCCTTCTTCCATTCATATCTGGCAAGCGAAAGGTTTGTCTTTGTAATTTTTTATTTTTTTTTTTAAATAAATTTTATTTATTTATTTATTTATTTATTTATTTATTTATTTATTTATTTATTTATTTATTTATTTATTTTCCCCTTCTCTAAAACACTGAACTTGAAACTTATATCCCCACATGGTATCCAGAATAAATGTTTATCGTGGGCTTGTTTTAATCCATGATAAAATAGCGTTATATTTGGATACACTGACGAGCAAATCTGGCCCAGTTCATTCACAAGGCTTTTTCACGGAGTCCATTCATAAATCTGTCATGGGCGAGACCGTCTCAAGTTGGAAGCTCATTGGATGTTGACGCTTCTTCAGCTATTGGTTCAAAGGAGTGTCAATCAAAGTCGCGGCCATTTTATTGGCCGAATGTCAGTGTTTATATTGTGACTTGACTTGCTGTTCTAGTGAATCCAGCGATCAGCTTGGATTCAACCGTGCGTTTCATGAAGGTTTGTCGACGTATGAATATACTGCGGACTAATGTTTCCCGGATTATATTTCGTGGACCCTTGCAGTCTGGTTGCTTCAGCTGTTGGAATATTATGCATCTGTGGACCGGCGGGAGGTTTGAGGTGAGTTTTTGGGTTGAAATCATTCTATTCACGCTGGTCTCGTCTTCCAGATTATTTATAAAATGTTTTAGTTGGAGAGTACTTATTTTGCGGGGCTTCTCCTCAAGCATGCGATGTACAGTACTGCGGGTGAAGTCCGGCTTCTTTGCATAGGCTTGGATCGCCGGCGTCTTTGAGTTTAGTCGGAGTTGTCTTTTGAGAAGCATATTGAAGTAGAAGGCGGAAGAGTTGGTGGGCTGGCGTCTTGCGGGGCTCGATTGCTGGCGAGGCGGAAGTGTCGGCAATTTCATTATGTTGCTGTGATGAAGCTGGGGTGGTCCTGTTTTCTTAAAAACGTGGTCTGGATGATTTCCTGTTTGGTGCTGTACTTTGTGTAGCCTTTTTTGATTGTCCGGGTTGAGAAAGTTCAGTTTGAGCGTTGGAGAGCTGGGGATAGCGGGCGTGGCGTGACCGGGCGGCTTCTTGGCGTGTCCATGGTGGGCGAAGTCTGAGGAGTAATGGCGGAGTACAGCTTATGAGATCGGCTTTATTGCATCGTGGTGGGACGGGAATACCGGCGTCTGAAAGATGTTTACGGAGTTCCAGGATGGTGATTTTATTGGAGACATGGGATGACGATCTGGCGGAGGCATCGGAGGAAGCTGGTGAAGGTAGGTGGCGGCTTGGCGATGGTGAATTCGGGCGGCGTTGTGTTATCGCCGCGCGGATGGGCCTGCGGCCTCTCGCTGGGGCCTCGAGTCCGTTTGCTGACGGGGCTGCCTGTCGTTGCGCCGCTGCGGGCGTGTCGGAGAGAGCTGAGCTCTCACTGGTTGTCATGGCGTTGTTGTTGTTGCTGTTATTTCCATTTTGTCGGCGTCAATTCTTGTTGAGAAGTGTCTTGGTTGTCTGACTGGTTGGTTGGATTGTTTGTTTTGGTAGTTGGTTGGCTAGTAGGCTGGTAGGTTGGTAGGTTGCTGAGGCGTGTTGCTTAGCTTGTGTTCTTCCAAAACGAAGATAGAGTGGTAGGGAAAGAACTGATCCATTTATAGTAAGCTTGGATCGCTCTGATTGGATTATTGCTGATTACAGATGATCAGCCAGGCGTGCTAATCATATCACGAGCTCCTCTCGAAATTAGTTTATGAAACTTCACTTATGTTGTTCTATATATGTATTTTACCATTACATAATTTACATAAAACGCAAAAACATATTTTATATATATAGTATTTAACATAAAAAGTGTAGTCTATGTAATATAAACATATATACAACAATTTTAGATTACATTTACCCAAACACAGGATTACAGGATCTTTACATAATGCATACATTACAAAGTCAATACATTATTAGGTTTAATGTAATAAATTATAAAATGAATAAATATTTAGTATTGCTACATATAAAGTGTACATATATAATTAAAATATCTAAAAGTATAATAATAATATTAATAATAATAATAATGATAATAATAATAATAATAATTCCAGCGCCATGTGGCGTAGTGAGTAGCACGTTCGCCTTACAGCAAGAAGGTCGCTGGTTTAAGCCTCAGCTGGGTCAGTTGGCATTTCTGTGTGGAGTTTGCATGTTCTCCCTGTGGTCTCGTGGGTTTCCTCCGGGTGCTCCGGTTTCCCCCACAAGTCCAAAGACATGCGGTACAGGTGAATTGGATAAGCTAAATTGTGCTAAATTGTGCGTAGTGTATGAGTGTGAATGAGAATGTATGGATGTTTCCCAGAGATGGGCTGCAGCTGGAAGGGCATCCGCTGCGTAAAAACAAATGCTGGATAAATTGGCGATTCATTCCGCTGTGGCGACCCTGGATTAATAAAGGCACTAAGCTGAAAAGAAAATGAATGAATGAATATTTGAATAATAATTTCTTACATGTACACTATATAGCACGTTTCTGGACACATTTTTGGGGAATCTCCTGATCCACCACCAGTGTGCAGCATCCACTTGGATGGTTTAGAGGCCATGATGGACAGAGGCCAAATTTGTCCAAGATTAAACCCCTACTCTTCCTCACAGGACATCCTGGGATTTTTAATGAGCACAGAAAGACAGCATTCACTGAGCAGTATAGAGTCCCCATCAATATACTGGGGCGTTAGGACCCACACAGGCCACAGGTTCAGCGCCCCCCTGCTGGTCTCACTAACACCACATCCAACAGCAACATAGCTTTCCCATGTGGTCTTCAATCCAGTTACCACCCAGACACAGCCCTGTTTAGCTTCAGTGGGTGTCCATGTGAGAGTTGCAGAGAGCTAGCTGCCAGCAAATAGGCAGTATTTATGTTATTTTTTTAATGATATCAAGTGTCTATGATTTTGTGTTGTAATATCTCACAATAAATTGTTTTGTGTATACTGTGTGTTTTTTGAATCTGTGTGTATAATGTGTTGTATATTTGTAATATGCTGTAAAGTATATGTGATTATATCTTCATACATGCTTTTATATCAGGAAACCTATCACTGTTTCATATTTTTTTTATTATATGCTATGCTTTACATGCAAAATTATTTTATTTTGTCATAGGAACTGACTCAGACTGACAGCTTTGTGTGTTAATTTATAATAATCAATCCTGCTTCTTAATGTATTTTATTAATTACATTAATTCATTATGTACCATAAAGGACAAATTAAAGCAATTAATCAAGCCTCCTGACTGGGGAGTAAATTAAGTTTTTTTTAGCATCAGAGCAATTCAAGCTTGAAATATCACACAGCAGAACATTTGAAAACTCACTTCATCAAAGATTAATTAAACTTAGGCTAATTAATCTTAAACTAATTATTTGCCATATCATCTAATTAATTCAACAACAACAAAAAAATGTAATTGGGGAAGTATGATGATAACTATTACTGTAGCTCACTTTTTCCCCTGCTGTGTTTTGTCCTAAAGAACAGCTGTTCTGTCAGGCCTGCGACTCATTCATAATTTTGTCTTGATTTCAGGGAGCGAGAGTCCAGAACTCCGCCAAGAATCTGGGAGTGAGAGATCGCACCCCGTCAACAGTGCCAAGGTAAGCAGAGCGCCCTCATTTCAGTCCCCGCACATTCACACTGTGGCTTTCACTAACCTTTTACAGAATGTGCATCAAATCGTTTTAGACCTAAATGCCACGGGTCAAAGATTTACACATTGCAGAAAAATGTTCAGGCCTCTGGAAATGTTACTTTATTGACACACCCCAAACATTCTGATGAGGGCTTTGCTGTAAACCGCTAAGTGTTTGTGGTATGGGTTTTATTTTTGGTGAGATGCTTAGTTGAACCATTTTTAAACTTATTTATTTTATCCATCATATTTGTGGAATAAAACCATATTGTGGATGATCAGTAACAAAAAGAGACAGTATTAAACATTACCCTGTTTATAAGTAAAAAAAAAAAAAAACTGAGACGTTTAATTTTAAGGTTTAAAAAATGGACACAATATATTTGCATGCTCTCTACAGTATTTATAAGTAATTGTTTTCGAATTTTTGTCATTGTATGACATTTGTTATGAAAAAAAATCTGTGAATGACCAGTAATAACTTTATGATTAAAATGTTAATAAAGTGCTTTGAATATTCAAATATATAAGTTCAATATATAAGTTATATATTTATAGTTTTATAACATAAAGTTTCTTATAATATATAAAGTTTGTTTTTGAAATAATTTAAGTGTGTGTACTGTGTATATTTGTTATTGTGATTAAGTCCTTGAACAAAATAAAAATAAAAATAAAATTGCATATTGTTAAAATTCTGTTAAAACATACAGTATGTGATATATGTAGAAATGACAAAGTGTTTTAACCCTTTGGCCAGCACCCCTATGTGGACGCACTGAGGCAATGGCACTGATAATTATTTTGAATTTTGGATTTGACTTGGATCTAGATCCATTCAGGCTACATGGATCCACACAAAGTTGTTATTGTGTATACAGCATATGTATATTATTACTTGTACGTATACAGTGGGGCACAAACGTATTTAGTCAGCCACCAATTGTGCAAGTTCTCCCACTTGAAATGGTTAGAGAGGTCTGTAATTTTTTATCATATCTCAACTATGAGAGACAAAATGAGGAAAAAATCCATTAAATTACATTGTAGGATTTTTAAAGAATTTATTTGCAAACAATAGTGGAAAATAAATATTTGGTTAATAACAAAATTTGAATGATTCTTTAGCGTAATATCTTAAGTGATGACAAAACAGGTTCATTTACTCAAATTTAAGATTATAAAGCTGGACGGCATGAAATGGCATCAGTCTACAGAGATTTCCCAGTAGATCACAATAATTAACCCCACAAAAGCCAAAGCAAAGTAAACATTAGCGGATTATTATGGTATAAATACAGCACTACAACATACGGAAAAGAGAAATCGATTTACATTCGCTTACCTGTTTTATAATGATTTAATCAACTGTAGTTTGAAATATGAAAAGAAAACGCTGAATTTTTCTCCCCTAAAGACTTTATGATTATACAGTCTCTGTCGCCATCTTGTGGTGCAACTGTCTTTGCTCTGCTCAGTATGACAGGTGGATGGCTGAATCTCTGAAATTGTAAATGTTTAAAATAGGCACTGTCCTTATAAATAAACTGTATAGACACAATCTTAACAACTACATTCTCACCTAAAAAGCCTTAAAAGCAGTCCTAAGACATGTGGTATAAGTGACTAGAATAAACTAAATTGGCCATGTGTGTAAATGTAAGAGTGGATTGGTGTTTCCCAGTGTTGGGTTGCGACTGGGAGGACATCCGCAGTGTAAAACATATTCTGGATAAGTTTATTCCACTGTGGCGACCCCTGATTAATAAAGGGACTAAGCCAAAAAGAAAATGAAAGAGCCCATATTATACATTAAAAAGGGTCATATATTGGTTTTGGGGGTCTCCAACAGCAGGCTGATATGCATGCATGGTCAAAAAACACTTTCATTGTCTTATAATCTGGATTTATTTTTACCTCAATATCCCAGCGACTCCTATGTGAATCGTTCAGTGATTCATTTTTTCCAAAACCCCACCTTAGCGCGATGCTAAACTGCGCTGATTGGACCGATGACCCAGTCTGTTGCGATTGGTCGACAGCGCTCAGCGCGAGAGAATGCCCACCACGGCTTATCAATATTGATGCAGTCATAGTGTGTGCGTGAGCTAATCTGCTAACACTCGTTTTTATCGGGAGTCGCCCGTATTTCAGACACCTCACCCTCGAAGCTAACCCCGATCTCCCAGCATATTCCCAGCTCTATTCTTAACCATAAGTAAAAACAGCGACACATTCGTTATTAGTGCACACAGCGGCAACAACTGAACCAATATGAAACAGCACCGCCGCACGTGTGTAGAAGAGCTGATAGTGGCCATGGCAATTTTAATCCGTAAACAAAGCGGCACGCGTTGCGTTTACAACGTGCTTTCAGACGCGATATGAGAATACAAGTTAACCAGAGACACTACAAGCGGTTACAAGTTGCAAAACACAGTTAAATGCATCATTTACAAGCTAGAGAAAACAATGAGGCAAATGTTTTAAATCACATTTACTCACACTTGTTGGATAGCAGGCCAGGAAATGTCCCGGTGCTCTGAATCCTCCATTGTAAGCACTAGAGGGAACATAGCACATGGCTTGGTTTAATGCTGAGGTATTTCTGCAGAAATAAGCCTCAACTACTGACTCATCAAAGTCTCATGTCTGGTTCATCTACACACTTATATTCAGCTGAGCACAGTGCTCTTCTCTGTGTTGCCAGATGTAGCTGACTGATTTCAGCCCAAAGCCTCTTCAGAAGGTTTTTACCTGCACAATCAAACTTAATACCGCCCAATCTGGCAACTTTTTCTCACCGCTGTTGTTTGTGGGCAGGATTGGGGGTTTCGAATCTCCCGGGGCTGCGCGCGCACAGATGGACGGGGCTTATGTTTCGTGTTTACGTCATGCCGAAACGGCTAAAGACTCATAAGCACGGCGACTTGTTTAAGGAACTATGAGTCGACTCTTTTATAGATGAATCAATAGTTTTAAACACTGTGCACTTTCAGATTTAACCCTCAGCTGGACATTTCACTTCACTTAGAGCTGTGTTACACACTGCATCCAAGCTCATTTTCAAAAATCCATAATAGGGGCTCTTTAATGAGTCATCACATCAATATTTAGCATAAATAAATCTAATTGGGCTAATAGCTCATACAGATAATGTTTAATGCAGTTCCTTTTCTACAAGAAATACCTACATATTTCTTCCTGAATCTGCAAAACTAGCATTGCAAATGTGTTTCTGCTTTTGAAATGTCTTTTTGCATAATAATAAGTGGCCCACTATTGTACTGGAGACAGACACTCAGGAACAGCTGCTCTGCATTTATTCCTCAAATAAACCCCTGCAGAAAAGCAGTGTGCAACAAAAGGCGCAGAGTTCTTGCAAATGTCCACAATATGCTATATTCATCCATACACCGTGAACAGAACCCTGAGATATTAAATTCACAAAGCATACTCTTCAGCGTAAAGTGCAAGTCCTCTAGCAGAACGGCAGTGTGCGCGTGTGTGTGAAAGAAAGAGAACATTTACGAGCGGCTGACTATATTTCCTCCAGGAACACAGAATGAGACATACGTTAAAAGCAGATTTCGTCATTCTCTCTCAGCAGGTCTAAAACTGGAGTGTAAACTGTAATCTGTCACAGTGGGTTGAGGGCTGTAGGGAGATGTAGTGTAGCGTGACCCTCAAGACAATGACTCAGAGCTTTTCATAGCGTGTTGCATGTGATCATCGCTGTGCGGCTTATGTTTATTTGGCATATAACAAATGCTGCCGAAATCCAAGAAATTGTGTTTAACTTCTGCTGCCCTGAGGGAGAGTCCTTAGCTGGTTTAAAACACGAATGTAAGCATGTTTGTTGACTGTTGCAAATGTAATATGCCTCAGGTGTCCCGTAAAACGTGTCGCTGAAGTTTTAGCTTAAAGGGACAGTTCACCCAAAATGGAATATTCTGACATCATTTACAAACTCTTCACTTGTTTAGAACCTATTTGTGTTTCTTTCTTCTGTTAAACACAAAAGATATTTTTGGAAAAATGATGGCAGCTGAATGCAGTAGTATTTGTTGTTTTCCTACAATGGGATTTGATGTACTAGCAACTCAATGTCTTCGAAAGACTTTCTTTTGTGTTCAACAGAAGAACAAAACTCATAAAGGTTTAAAATCGCACAAAGGAGAGTAAATGACTAGGTGATTTTTATTATTGGGTGAACTATACCTTTAAAACTCTTCACTTATTTTTTGGAAATGGGGTTACAAAAATGCTATTTTGTGTGTGTTTGTGTGTGTATGTATGTACACTATGTAAGTTATTGTTTCATTCATTCATTTTCTTTTCGGCTTAGTCTCTTTATTAATCCGTGGTCACCACAGCGGAATGAACCGCCAACTTATCCACCGTATGTTTTTACGCAGCAGATGCCCTTTCAACTGCAACTATTCACTGGGAAACATCAACACACACTCATTCACACACATACACTATGGAATATTTAGCTTACTCAATTTGCCTATATCGGGTGTCTTTCGACTTGTGGGGCAAACCGGAGCTACCGGGGGAAACCCAAATGAACATAAGGAGAACGTTCCACACAGCAAATTCCACACAGAAATGCCATGTGATCCAGCCGAGGCTTTAACCAGCGACCTTCTTGCTGTGAGGCGATTGTGCTACCCACTTCGCCAGCGTGATGCATGTTATTGTTTGTTTCTTTAAAAATCTAAATGAGCTACTGCTCTCCATCCCTTTAACAGTCAGTTTAATCAGTTTAATCAGTCTCACAGTTTTTTAATGTGACATAATCATAGCCAATCAAAATGTGATTTTAAATACAAGTTTAAATTCTTAGATTTTTTTGTCTTGTTTCTAGTCCAAATATCTGACAATTCTTAAATCTAGAAGCATTATCTAGAAAAGTTTTTTAAAAAAGTCTTGGGTCACACTTTATTTTGATGGTTCGTTTGAATAACTAGTTCTCATTAGATTATAAGTAGACTGTTGGGTTGGGGTTGGAATGACTGTTGAATGACTGTATCAACAGATATGAAGTAGACAGTCTACTAATACTCAAACAGACCATCAAAATAAAGTGTTACCAAGTCTTGTTTTAAGAAACAATACTGTATGTCTTTAAAACAAGAACAATAAATTGCCAATGGGATAAGCAAAAAATTCTTGTTTTTCCTTCTGATTATTTCGCTTACCCCATTGGCAGAATATTTAGCTTGTTTTAAGGAAAGGCTCACTTCATTTTGGCATATTATTTCTTCAAATGAGACTATATGTTCTGCTTGTCTAGAAAATGTTTCTTGATTTAAGAATTTTTAGATATTTGGACTAGAAAAGGGACAAAAATCTAAGTAAGAAACACATTTTTTGCAGTGTAAGCAAGGTTCAAAGTTGGGCCATTCTAAACTTTGATTTGGCCCACCCTCCCATTTGAGAAAGAGAGGGAGACTGATGGGGAGGTGGTTGGGGATGAACATCTTTGACAGAGATTGTCATTTTGTTTTGTTCTTTTGTTTTGTAAATGAATCAAATTTTGTAAAGATGTAAATACTGTCACTCGACAGATAGCGGGCAATGCACAAAACATCGGCGAGGAAATCAAGGCAAAGGCAGGCGCAGCTAATGTATTCACCAACTCTTTACACCCTTTTCACATTTCTGGGTTTCTCAGTAGCAGAAGTCGTCGTAGTAGGGAAAACTTATAGAGTGCAGTAAATGGGAGAATACAACAAATATTTTTTTACAATCTTATTTTCTCAAATTCTAAAAGAAAAACTCCATGATCATGTTATAAAGACTTTCAGAAAAAGGCAAGAAAAATAGTTCGAGACTGATGACGGCAGTCAGAGAAGAGAATAACATCTAACTTACTGTCCTGTCCCATAGACACTGCATTAGAAAGGCCTCGCACAAGCGGTGATTAGTTTTTTTTATCATTTGAAGCAAAGATGATATACTACATACATAAATATTTATAATTGATCACACGTTTTTTAAAAATCTGGATATTAAAAAGGATTTAAGATGACCGTTTATGATGACCGTTGTATAAATATATATGTATATATATATATATATATATATATATATATATA
>CAIGQQ010037704.1:742895-758045 GCA_903798035.1 Danio albolineatus | reverse complement strand
ATATATATATATATATATATATATATATATATATAACCAGTGTTATTCATGGGACTGTATTCATTATACTGTTTTTTCTTTACTTACAATAGCTATAAAATTAGGAAATAAAATAAACTTTGGTGTTATACAGTTAGATATATTTACCTTCAGCCCTAAGCCCTCAATCAAGTTTGGTTTTTGGCCCTTCATAAGAAAAAGTCTGGGCACCTCTGTTTTAGAATTAGCAACTAAAATATATATATGGCATCAAGGCATTGATTATACACTTCTTGGGATTTGTAAAATTTTTTAGAGATGTAATTATTTAAAGAAAATGTTAAATATTGCATGTTCAGGTCCTTCTTACTCCATGAATACTTGTAAATTATGAAGTTATATCAGTGTCAGAAAATATATTTAGTCTTCTTCCTGTATATCACAACCTGTTGGGACAGATTTTAGTTGTCATTGCATAAAATATTTTATGACAACAATTAGAGAATGTCCAGAATGTACAGTATAGCTCCTAATTGCACCAAAAATGTCCAAACCTGAAAGTTTTTTCTAAACTTGAAAGTAAAATTGATTTATTTATTTTGAAAGCAGTCGCAAGTTATAGCAGTCAAATGATTTCAACTACATTATGAATGAATACTAATGCCAAAACAAGTAATAAACATGCTGAAATATTGTGTTTAGATATATATTTTTAATTAATTCAGATCTTGAATGCGTTATAATAATTAACATGTTTTTTTGTATTCCATTAACAGACTGTACAAACTGTGTCAGCCTCCACCTCCTGATGGTGACCCTTAAACCCACATACATCTTCATCAGATCTGGACACACACAGAGACTATCAGGACATCACTCCTGCTCACAGGCATCTGTCGCGTCTCCAAGGCTTCACAACGTAATATATATTGACTTTTGTCACAGCTTTTTAAAGGCAACATTTTTTTTATTTCTTGCTTCGCTACGGTGCATCTTATTGTAGACGAAAGATCAAACAAACAGGATTTTGATCTTCCAGCTGCTGTCAAGCCCTTCACATCAATAGAGCGTCAGTCACAACGTCTAAACATCTTGTTTCTTGATGTAAAAGAATTTGCACAATGCTTTAGTCTCTGTATGTTCAGCCGTAACTTTTGTTTATAGTTCATATTTGCCTCTGTATGTGCCTTTCGTATTTCATCTATTCTCATTTAAGTCTTTGACATATGTATAGGTTCAGCTTTCACGTTATTAGGTTTCACAAAGTCTTAATGGTCGTTTAGAGTTTATTAACACCATAGTGCATTAAGCTACATGTTGCAGTCTCAGCTCTGCAGTCTCAGTGAAACTACAGCAACATCCAGTACTGGAAAATTCATACAACATGGCCCTCGAAGTTATAGATTTATATAATTGTCACAGTTACAGTATGTAGGTATATAAATAATTGGTGTCCAAATTTTTCAATTCAGTTCATTATTGCTATAGCGCTTTTACAATGTAGATTGTGTCAAAGCAGCTAAACATGGCAGTTCTAGCAAATTGAAAATGTGTCAGTCCAATTCTCAGAGATGAAGTTTAAAATATTCAGTACTCAGGAGTCATACGTGTTATGATGGTGTTGCTTAAAATAACGAATTAATCACTCATTACTATGCAATATTGAGAAAACCACTTTAAATAGGGATTATTAACTTCATATATTCTATTTTGAGAAACAAGATATATTGCGTCTTGAATTAATATGCTAAAAAGGCGAGAAGATAACATTAATTCATGTAAAAATATTACTGTAAAAAATACAGTTATTTATTTTGTCATAAAACTAACCCATTTTAAGATTTTCCAAATGTTTATATACAGTATATATAAATCAGGATGATTTTCCCATTCTTACATCAAATGTCAAACTGTAATAACTTCAATTTAAATTGAATAAAAGAAAATACAATCATATTGCTTGTATTATTAGCCATTTTTGAGAAGTGTGGCTGTATTTTTGCAATTGGTTTTTAATGATGATCTGTTTGTACAGCAAATCTGTCACAGGTCTCTGTGAATGTTTATTATGACAGTATGCATGTGTTGAGGGCACAAACTGGCGGCTGCTGTATGTGCTGTGTTGTCATTCATCAATTGCACAGCTGCTATCAGACCAGTTAAAGTCTTCAGGAATCTCACTAATGGCCTCTGCATGTAGGCAACTGTCTCTGACAAACATTGTTTACCTGTCATAATTTCCCCGGGCTCACCGTTGCTTGCAGTTTTTATGTAGTAAATGCTTTCCAGCTTTTTGTAATAACTTAAAAGTCTCATCAAAATGAAGGGATATAGTCAAGCTTCCCTCAAAAGATAATAAGAGCATGTTCATTTGATCAAAAAGTGGCATCTCCAAAAGTATTCATACCTTTCTTGACAATCAATAAAAGCTTATTACAGCAAAATGCTTCCTAGAAATGCTGATCAGCTTTTTGCATGTCTTCACTGGTATTTTTGCCCATTCACCTTTAGCGATGAGCTCCAACTCTGTCAGGTTGGAGGATCTTCTCGCCATCACCCTGATCTTTACAGTAGCTCCCTCAACAAATTCTCAACTGTATTTAAGTCAGGACTCTGGCTGGGCCACTGCAAAACGTTAATGTTTTTGTCCACTAACCATTTCTACACCACTTTTTCTGTGTGTTTTGGGTCATTGTTGTGCTGAAATGTCCACAGGTGCTCAAGGCCAAGGGTTTCTCTAAATACATCCTGAAATTGTTGACAATTTTGATGTATTATTATTTTTTTATATAATGGCATTTACTGTGATTAGATTCCCTTGTCCACCTTGTCCACCCCCCTCCCCCCACTAAAAAAAAAGTTTAAAAAAAAAGTTAGGTGGGACAATAAAACTAAAGACCAGAAGTCTTCTTCTTAGTCCAGTGAACATTTGCAAAGAAAGGTGGGCTTTTATGTGTTCTTTTTATCTCTCTTACTCTCCTCCTGGCCAGCACAGTTGGCTTTTGGCTTCCAACTTTGTCCTCTGAGATGTTTTACGGTATGAAACGTCTCGTTGGAACATTTTGATATGGACTTTTAGCCCTTTCCTGACTTGTGAGCAGCCACAATGCGTATACACAGGTTTTCACTGAGCTCCTTTGTCTGAGCCATCACTGTCAACAAACCAACAATAGAGAAGCTTCGCTGAAAATGAAAATAGCTGCATTTATTTTGATTTTTAAGTTCAAGCATTTTTTTCAACTTTAAAGTATTGGTTCATCCAAAAATTAAACATTTATTATTAATTACTGACCCACATGCTGTTCCAGTCCCTAAAGACCTTAGTTCATCTTTCAAACACTAATTAAGATATCCAGGAGCTCTCTCTCATCCCCCGCAGGCAGCAGCGGTCCTGAGATGTTCAAAGTCCAGAAAAGGAATCAAAAACAATGAACCTAAGTACCATTGCTGTCTGTGCTGCATCAAATAGCTCTCGAATTTCCTCTAAGACATCTTCAATTGTGTTCTAAAGATGAACGAAGGTCTCTGGGGATTAGAATGATATGAGCTTGAGTAAACTCTTTTCATTTTTAGGTGAGTTAACCCATCTAAGAGTGTTGAGTTTTCTGCATAAGGACGTACCCATATACAAGTTTTGATGCAGTTTCAGGTTGAAAACCACCACCGATATTTGTGTTCTTTTTTATTTTTCTTCTCACAAATAATGATTACAGGGCAGATTATAACCAAATAAAACCACAAAACATTAAAACAATGTACACAATTTGTATAAACAAACAAACATCTAAAAATGTGTGTCACATATCCATCTGTGCATTGACTCCTTTTCTGATGTAGTCAGTTTACTAAATAGCTCACATGGTACAGTACTCTTCCGATAAAATAACTCCGTGAGAAAACAAGGGCAATTGCATTGTCTTTGGTTAGATTTCATGGTAGTTTGGCGTTGACGATATGAACGACAATGAACCCCCATTGTTAAATAAGAAATGAATGTTTACTAAAATAGTGCCCCTTTTAGGAGTAAGACATCCAGTTGTATTCCAAGATGGCGGGTAAATATATGTGTCGTGTACAGGTTATTTCTATGCAAATATGAGCTTAAGAGATTTTTGATGCTATAGTTTCATTATAACATTGCACAATGCACTAGACACATTAAAACACACTTGAACACTGTTAAACGCTTCTAGTTATAAATGAAATCTGACACACTACCCGGCATCTCACAATTCTAATCAAATTAAAAAGTGAATAAACAATCTAATTGTTTCGTATAATATGAATGGCCACTAATTAATATCAATTATATATTTTCATACTTTCTACCATACTATTTTGATGTCATAACAACATCAAATTGACGTCTAATATTGGTCTCAAATATCAAAAACAATTACAGGACAGCCTTGTAATCGATTTTTGACACCAGTCCAGTTTCGCCCACAGTCCAAAGCCATGCACAGGTGAATTGGATGAGCTAAATTGGCCATAGTGTATGTAAGTGTATGCAAGAGTGTATGTGTGTTTCCCGGTGATTTATATCTGTCAAGATTAAAACATATAATAGATAATGATTGGCTATATTATGCACGTTTCATTTAAAAGTATGCGTGAGTTTAGTAACACTTACTCTGTGTAAACAACGAAGGCGGGTCTCCAAAACCTGATCAGCCAATCAGTAAACATTGAACCAAGGTGTACTCTTTCTCATTGGCTTTAAGAAGAAGCCGTCGTCAGCTACTCTTCCGAGACCGGAGGAGGGATAGTCCCATCAGATAGTGACCAAACCGAAGAGGAGGACGTGAGCCCCGGTAGTTTGAGCATGTGCTGGACGAGCAGCTGAGCTCTCAGCGCTGGATGTCCGCTCACTGCCCGCTAGACATCCGTCCGCAGTCCCGCGCGCTTGAAGATGCCTGGCGATATTTGACGACATCTCAACGCTTTGCTGTTTAATGCAACACATTCTCATGGCGTCTCTACAGCAGTCAAGGATTCAGTCATACCTGGAGAAGAATAAAATCGGACCCTTGTTTGAGGTGAGCTGTAACTTTTTCCACAAAAGCTGTGAGGCAGAGCGCGGTTTTGCTGCATTGTAAATGAATGAAACCGGAGCTAGTTGCGTTTGCTCGAACGCATATAGATGGAAACCAGAGTTGAATCATAACTGAATCAAGGCAAAATACATTTGGAGATCATCTTAGTGTGTTTTGGGTCGTTTGAATTGAGAAATGTATGAACGCAAGCAAGATATTAGTACTTATTCACTCATTCACCCACATCTTCATTAAATCAACTAAATGGTAGCAAAGAGGTGCTGGACTTTGATTTGTTGCATTGAATCAGGTGCTCTCATTAATAGCTCTATAGAAATAATCTGATGTAATGTGATGGAGCATTTTTCTGCTGACTGGACGATTTCTCTCAGCAGCCGAAGCTGATGCCATGCATTGTTTCTTCTAGTGCTTATTGGCATCAGTGGTCCAATGAAGAGCCCTTCTTATATACTGTATGTGGAGCCTTTCCATTACACGAAAGGTGCTTTAGTGTAGGCAGAAATGTTATTTTTATTATTGTAACATATAAAAATAGTATTTTAAGAACTTTGCGGAACATAAAATTGTCGGTTTGATACCAATAAGAAAACTTTGTTTAGTATTCTTTCACCATTTTCTGGTTATTTTGGGAAAGTAATAGTCTTTATATAATTTTCAAAGTAATTAGTAGCCTATATTTTGTATCATGTAATGGATACACTGAATATGACTTTACAGAAGAGACACAAAAACCTTTAATGACATGTAACGCTAATTGGCCACAAAATGACTACCTAAAATAAATTTATTTAGTTTATAATATTACATTTTAATATAAGCTTGTTTAGTTATAATATAAGATGTAGACTTATATTAAAAATATTAGGATTTACAGGTCCACCAATTTTAAGGTTTAAAAACTAAGCTATAGCATCAATAAAGAGCTGTAACGATATGGAATGTTGGTTACATCGTTTAATTGGACCCTCAAATTGGTCAAAACTGATTTTTTAAATTGAACAATAATTTTATTAAAATAAATTTGAACACAGAAGTGTATTAAAGTGTTTTATATTGTTAGCGTTACAAGTAGGGTTGCCAGGTACTCGTAAAACAAGCGCATTGATAATCAACCTATTTTCTGTGTCTGCTTCGAACTCTGTCCAGTTCAGTTAAAATTGGGTTCTGGAACAGAACTACAGAAACTAAATTAAAAATAAATGAAACTTCCAGAGACAACAATATAAAAGTAGGCTAGATTGGCAGTAAAATGCAGCTTCAAATGTAGGTATAACAGCAGTAGAACGACTAATTTCGTTAATTTAAACAAAATTGCAATACACAGAAGATTTTAAAGATGTAGTGTGTAGTCGACATATATGAGATCATTATATCAAAGATTGAGATGCATAGCACAGAAATACACTGAGATACTGGTGTTTAAATAAAATGCCAGCAGCCTTCAATATTTTTGCACTGTCAGCAACATTTGGATGGTGTGTTGTACTAAAAACTCTACTAAGTGCAGCAGATTTGTTTAAAACGCTGGAGTCCATTATACAGTAGTAGCCGACCAATATTTATTAATGCATTACACCCTAGTCCAGTCACCTTGAAAAAAAATGACTTTTCCGCTCCACACCGTAATGAACCAAAAATAGCGTTGTCATCCACCAGCGCTACCTCCAAAAGACATCTGTAGTAAAAAGCACAGTCTATACGAGTCAAACTGCTGATGTATCAACTGTCTTGTAGCGGGGAGTGTGTGCATGGGCTGAATATTAAACAGCAATAAAGCTAAAAGCAGCGCGTGTGTGACCTAGTACCATGGACAGCGGCGGCGCGCACAGATCCGACACATGCACGCGTTTCCCCCGGGGGCGAGCGCGCTGAGTGGGATTTGCGAGTTTGTCTGTCGCTAAGTCGCTTTCTTTCGCTTTGTCAACTGTACGTTTTGACGGGTTTCTTATCTGAGAGTTGTTTAGGCGAATAAGCAGTCTCTGTTGATACTTATGAGGTGTTGTAATCAAAAGTTAAACATACCTTTCACGGTAGCTTTTGAAATGAGTTTTTAACGCAGTGGTTGAAATAATAACCTTAAGATGCTTAATGCATTTTTGTTATGTTGACGATCAGTGGTGGAAAGAGTACTGAAAAATCATACTTCAGTAAAAGTACCACTACTTGCCCTAAAATGTAGTGCAAGTAGAGTACAAGTAAATATTACTCAAAGTATGAGTAAAATAGCCCTTTTAGAAGCACTCAAGAGTAGTGAGTATTACACTGTAGAAAATTTGATGCGTTTACAGAATGTTACGTTTACACATCCCTGCACAAACAACATGTAGTGTATTTAGGGATCTTCCTATTTTTGTTCATTCCTTCCAACCTTCCTTCAATTATTTGTTTGTTCTCTCCTTCCTTCGTTTGAATTCCCTCCTTCCTTCGTTCACTCGTTCGTTCGTTCATATTTTTGTTCCTCCCAACATTAGGTCCTTTTGTTCATTCATTCGTTTGTTCATTTGTTCATTCCTTCCTTAGTTTGTTCAGTCCTTACTTGAATTCTTCCTTAATTCGTTTGGTCCTTCTATCCTTCCTTCCATTTCTTGTTTGTTCATTCCTTTTATTTGGCCCTTCCTTCCATTCATTCGTTCCATTTAGCGATTGTTCAAGGCTGTTTGGCGATTTCAGTCATCATACAGTCGACATCCATCATTTTCAGTGACATGCAGTCTATAAAGAGTCTCTGAATCATTGCATGTAAAGATTTTGGTCGTCTTCTTGGACATTTTTAATGTTTCCAAAAGGTTTGCTGCATTTATAAAGCGCCTATGTATTGAGGTTGTTCAGTATGATAGTGGAGTAAAAGTACCGATACTGCGCTAAAAATGTACTCAAGGGAAAGTAAAAGTACACATTTATAAAACTACTCAGTAAATTACAATTCCTGAGAAAAACTACTCAATTACAGTAGTAGTATTTGTAATTAGTTACTTTACATCACTGTTGAGGATTGGGTTATTGGTTTAATGATTACACATTTTTTAATTCTTATTGAAACTATTATAGCGTAAAACAAATGTATGTATATACAGTATTCACAGTTAAGCTATAAACATATTTAATCCATGATGATTAGCTATATTAACCAAGTTTGATTTTAGAAAGTGTGAGTTTTATAAAATTATTTATTTATTTATTTATTTAACCTAGTGTTAGAGGTTTTACTTTATTTTTTATTGTAACATCTTAAAATATTGTGTATGATTAACACGATCTAACACTGAAGCTCACACACTCACTCACTATTCCTTGACTTAGTCACAGATTTTTTTAGGGGTCGCCACAGCAGAATGAACCTCATTTGTTTTTATGCGGTGGCAGTACTTCTGAAACCTTAAATCATTTAACTTAATGGTAAATTCTACATTTATTTATTCTTTTATGAAGATCAAAAGCTGCATAACTAGATTCTAATAGCAAATGTTGCACTGTTAATATACATGAACCAAAATGTATTTATTTATGAGATGCTATTTGTTAGTATTTTTTTTTTTTCATATTCAGTCTGTTAAAGTTTTAGGAATTCATTCTATGTTATTGCACACTGTTTATATACAGTATAAAAATAATAATAATTAAAAAGTGTGATGGCAGCACAGTGGCGCAGTGGGTAGCGCTGTCATCTAACAGCTAGAAGGTCAGTAGTTCAAGCCTCGGCTGGGTCAGTTGGCTTTTCTGTGTGAAGTTTGTATGTTCTCCCTGTGTTGGTGGGATTCCCCAAGTCCAAAGACATGCACTATAGGTGAATTGGATGAGCTAAATTGTCCGTAGTGTATGTGTGTGAATGAGAGTGTGTGGTGTTTCCCAGTGATGGGTTGCAGCTGGAAGGGCATATGCTGTGCAAAACATATGCTGGATAAGTTGGTGGTTCATTCCGCTGTGGCGACCCCTGATGAATAAAGGGACTAAGCCAAAAAGTAAATGAATAAATGAATAAAAAATGTGATTTATTCTTCCAGTTTTCATTGTATGTTCAATAACATTGTGCAGCACCACAAATACTAAATTGTAATACATGAACCTAACCCTAGTTTCCATACATATTAGCATACAACACAAATATGAATGCAATAACCAAGGATGTCAGTTTTCTCCATCAGCTTCTTCCTTGGTTATTTTATAATGTCACGGCAAACACCTGATACAGAGCGTCAGTTTGTTTGCAGATCATAACTATTATCAGTATCTCTTTCCAGGTGTGTTTGCCTCGTGTGTTTCCACTCTCTACCTGTGCTCACTGCGAACGCTTTGACAAAACAACACAGATGATAAATGACCCTCGCTAGCTCTTTTACCAGTTCTTGAAAAAACCAAGTCGTAAACCAAAATTGAGGTCACTATCAATGTAATATTCATGGGACTGGGGAATAGGATGATGGCTGTAACTGCTGCATCTTTAAAATGTCTGACCGTCCTCAACCAGCCATGGCAACATAGAGTTTTATAGGTCAGTTTATATATACACATGAAACACATTTGTGTACTTCATAATTTGGCCATATGTAAATAGTCATGATACAAATCATTTATGGAATAACTTTTTATTATATGTAGACAATCCAAAAATATTGCTTAAGGGGCTATTAATGTTGACCTTACAATGGTTAAAAAAACTGCTTTTATTCTACTCGAAATAAACAAATAAGACTTTCTCCAGAAGAAAAAAAACTATTATTTCCTTGCTCTCTTAAACATCATTTGGAAATATTTGAAAAAGAAATCACAGGAGGGTTAATATTTTTGCCGTATATAAATATATTTATATTTATAATTATTAATATTATTTTTATTTCTATTTTTTACTACTATGGAAATCAATGGTTATTGGTTTCCAACATTCTTCAGAATATCATGTTTTGTGCTCTTCAAACAGAAGAAAGAAACTCAAACAGGTTGGAAAATTGTGGAGGATGTAAAAAAGATGAAACGATAAAACATTTTGGATGAATTATCGCTTTAAGTCCAGATTGAAGTGAAGCTGACATAGTTAACTGGTTACCGTCTGTCTGGATTTACACTGTTCTGAGACTTACCGAAGAAACATGGTATAACAGCCAAGATACAGCCAAAAAAACGCATTTTAATATTATCATTTGATATTTTATTAAATTTTATAACAATTAATTTGTGGCCAAAAACCTGTATTAGGTTATACTGTACAGTTGAAGTGAGTTTGAGTGTATGCAAGAGTGTATGTGTTTTTCCCAGTGATGGGTTGCAGCTGAAAGGGCATCCGCTGTGTGAAACTGCATAAGTTGGTGGTTCATTCCACTGTGGCGACCCCGGATTAATAAAGGGACTAAGCCGAAAAGAAAATTAATGATTTAATGATTAGGCTACACTTTAAAAAAAAAAATTACACATGAAACACATTTGTGTACTACATAAGTTGGCCATATGTAAATAGTCATGATATAAATTATTTATGGAATAAATTTTTATTATATGTAGACAATCCAAAAATATTGCTTAAGGGGCTATTAACATTGACCTTACAATGGTTGAAAAACTGCTTTTATTCTAGTTGAAATAAACAAATAAGACTTTCTCCAGAAGAAAAAAAAAACTATTATTTTCTTGGTCTGTTAAACATCATTTGGAAATATTTAAAAAAGAAATCACAGGGGGGTTAATATTTTTGACATATATAAATATATTATTATTATTATTTCTATTTTTTTACTACTATGGAAATCAATGGTTATTGGTTTTCAACATTCTTCAGAATATCATGTTTTGTGTTCTTCAAATTGTGGAGGATGTAAAAAAGATGATATGATAAAAAAATTGTGGATGAATTATCGCTTTAAGTCCAGATAGGAGTGAAGCTGACATAGTTAACTGGTTACCGTCTGTCTGGCTGCCTGCATTTAATGAGGAACTTCTCTTGTGAAGGAAAAAAAAAGTTGCAGGGGAGGCAACACTTGAAGCATGCTTATGTGCCTTCTAATTAATATAATTAATTCTACCTGCACAAATTAAAGGCTTTGCTTATTTTAATTTTCCAGTAGAGTGACATATTGTGTGGGGGTTGAAGAATCGAGATAGCTGTGTTGATTAGAGCTAACTGTTTTGCCTGAATGCATCTTTTTGCATCAATTAGTGAAAAGATTTTTATTTACACTGTTCTGAGACTTACCGAAGAACATGTTTTAACGGACAGGATACGGCCAAAAAAAATATTTTAATATTATCATTTAATGTTTAATTTATTTTTATTACTATTAAATTGTGGCTATAGGTTATAAAGTTGAAGTCAAAGTTATTAGCCCTCCTTTTATTTATTAATTTTTCTTTTTCAAATATTTCCCAAGTGATGTTGAACAGAGCAAGGAATTTTCCACAGTATTTTCTATAATACCTATAATATTTCCTATAATATCCCAAAAAGACAGTCAGACAGTTGCAGCTCATTCAGAACGCTGCGGCCAGGATTCTGACCAGAACCTGGAAATCAGAGCACATCACACCTGTCCTCAGGTCTTTACACTGGCTCCCAGTTACATTCAGAATAGATTTTAAAGTATTACTACTGGTCTATAAATCACTAAATGGCCTAGGACCTCAATAATACAAACCTAATAGATCACTCAGATCTTTAGGATCATATAAACTAGAAATTCCAAGAGTTCAGTCAAAGCAGGGTGAATCTGCATTCAGCTATTACGCCCCTCGCTGCTGGAATCAGCTTCCAGAAATGATCAGATGTGCTCCAACATTAGGTACATTCAAATCAAGACTGAAAACACATCTGTTTAGCTGTGCCTTTACTGAATGAGCACTGTGCTACGTCCGACAGATCGCACTATTTTTCTTTTTCAATTTTTTATAACTTGTCTTAACTCATTTTAATCTGTTTTTATCTGTTTTTTTATTATTATTTGTTTTTATTTTCTTATACTTTAATTTTATTTCTGTTTATGTAAAGCACTTTGAATTGCTACTGTGTATGAAATGTGCTACATTATTAAACTTGCCTTGCATAATATGTTTTCTTCTAGAGAAAGTATTGTTTTATTTTGGCTAGAATAAAAGCAGTTTTTATTGCTTTCATAAGGTTTAAAACAGAAATATTTTTCAGAAATTGTAAACTGATATCAGAACTTTATTAATTAACTGTTCATTTCAAAGAGTGACTGACAAAAATAAACCAACAAAAGTCTCTTAAAATGTGCAATAGATAAATAAATGCTTTTTCTGAAACAGCATGACTTTGTATGACTTTTTTTTTTTAGACAGAAACGCAACTAGAGTCAGAATTGCCTGGCTACTTCATCTGTTAATGTAAGAGTGGGATGCTTTGTTTTTAATGAAGTAAAGCATTTCAGTGTTCTCACACATACAGCTTTATTTATCGGCTTAAAGATTTATTCATTCGTTTATTCATTTTCCTTTGGCCTAGTCCTTTATTCATCAGGGGTTGCCACAGCTTAATGAACCACCAACTATTCCGGCATATGTTTAATTCAGCGGATGCCCTCCAGCAACAACCCAGTACTGGGAAACACACTCGCATTCACACATGCACTCATACACTATGGCTAATTTTGTTTACCCAATTCACTTATAGCGGATGTCTTTGGACTGAGAAACTGGAGCACTCTGAGGAAACCCACACGGACACTGGGAGAACATACAAACTCTGCGCAGAAATGTCAACTGGTCCAGCGACCTACCTTCTTGCTGTGAGGTGACAGTGCTAACCACTGAGCCACTATGCCGCCTGGCTTAAAGATATCAACCTAATTTCGTTATTAGGCCGATAATGATAATATAAACAAATAGGATTTATCAGCCGATATTGATATGGCCACTATATCATGCATCCCTAGATTTTATGAAAGTTTTGAGTGAATAGACCTTCGATGGAGGACTGTAAACCTCTCAGGATGTATTAAAAAGTCTTCATTTGTGTTCTGAAGATAAACATATTTCCTATGGGCTTGAATTAGCATTAAGCAGTAAATGATGACAGAATTGTCATTTTGGGCTTTTGTTCTGTAGAGGAGCCAACAGCAAAATTCACAGGCTTGTAGTCAGTCGCAGTGATTATTTGCTCCACTCAGCTGAGACAAGAACAAGTTTGGGGCAGGAACAGGAAAACAGGCTATCAATAAGCAATCAAAGTGGTCATTTTGCAGTGTATTGGTTAAACGCAGTGCAATAAAGGGAGTAAAATGTTTGTAAAGCAGCCGCATAATTGATCTCAGTAGCAGCGATTGTGCGTTCACCCACAAAACACCAGTAGCCTGAGCAAATGGAGGTTTGATCAGCATGCTAATGCAATCCAGCAATAAAACAACAAGCTTCATATCTATATTCGGAGCATATACGGTTAATATATTCTTCATTCAGGCAGCATGTGTTTATATGTATGCTGGAGACTTATTGTTATGGCTGGTGGTTTGATTTGCTGCAGTCACAGACAGTTCTTGTACTTTACTGAGCCGCATAAGAACTCATCTTATACTTTTATTGGCTCTGCTTTGCTTATGTTTTTCTTTAGAATATTCCTTTACATTGCAGTAGAGGAACGACTTTTTGGTTAAGAAGTTTGTTGACCGAGACCATGGTTCATGATAAAGTCTGGCCACTGGGATCGGATGTACCAGATTTTTAAAATATATATTTTAATGTATCTTTTAATGTATCTTTAAAGGCCACCTATGATGTAAATCATCTTTTATAAGCTGTTTGGACAGAAGTGTGTGTAGGTACAGTGTGTCCACAGTCATATTGGGGTGATATAAAGACAATAAGTTTCTTTTTAAAATTTCCTGATATTAAAATAGAGGCAAATCCCTTCCTTTTTGAGGATGACCACAATGTGACGTAGGAGTGTGGTTTCCCTACCCACCGAATTGATTGACAGCCACATATTAACATGTCTCCGTAGTAATGCATATGATAATACCAATGAGACAGGACTTGTGCAAGCAACCAGGATTAAAAGATCTGTTCAGCTCACTGTGATCATCAATCATGAATCAAATATGATCAAGAATGAGTTTTACAAGTTTAAAATGTTTTTAAAACAGTGCATGTTTGTAATGAATTACAGCGATTTTACCGTCTTTATAACCACAGCCGTGTGTCAGGACAATTATAAAAGACGACGCTTCAATCCTGGTTTGTGGATGTTAAATCAGGTTTATTTTGTACATTAACATAACGTATATCCATACAGCAGTGGATATTAATGTGTATCCTGTCACATTTGCATGCAAAAACAGTGCAAAGTTAAACCTGCGCACTGTGTGAGTGTGTGTCTGCTGTGCGTGTGACTTATCGAAAGGCTTGAATTAACTACACAACAAATACATCAAATAATCATTGGGAAAGTTCTTACTGTAGTATTTCTTACAAATGTTATGTGAGATCAGCTTCCTTCATGTTTGTGCGTTCAACGTCATTTATCTCCTGTGTGCGATGTCGCGGTAGAATATTATGATGAGGGTGAGCAAATTAAACACTTCTACTACTTAAAAAGCAGCTAATTGTGCACAACTGCTTGTGAGTTTGCTGGAGAAGCTTTCACAGACACTGAAGAAGGTACAGTACTGCTATTTCACTACCAGGGGGAAATGCTGTGAAACACCATCTCTGCCTCTCTCTCTCTCTCTCTTTCTCTCTCTCTCTCACTTTGGACATTTGACCTGCTGGGGTGTTCGTGAGGTAACTTTTCATCTCCTCTCTACTGTCTAAGTGATACTTGTGGACCCAGACATGAGTGTGCTTCTGGTGCGAGTTTTCTCCACTGTGTCTATTACGGATTACTTGTGATAACCGTGTATTATGCACATAGAGACTGTAACCGCGGCTGTTATATCCACGTCACTCATCAGTGAACAGGGCTTTCATTTTGAAAGCCAATCGCAGCCCTTTTTGTTGAGCGGGTAAAGACAATGACCGATCATAGGAGTGTAACAACTCAGTTGACAGCACTCAAAAAGCAAGCGAGATAATATTTACATTAGTTTATTTGCAATAAATACTCATGTTATCTTCTGTGCATGTATTTGAGTTTTGTCTAAAACATTCATAGTGTTTACTTTGAGCAGTTAATATATAT
>CAIGQQ010037704.1:718851-742495 GCA_903798035.1 Danio albolineatus | reverse complement strand
TATATATATATATATATATATATATGTATGTATGTATGTATGTGTATATATATATAGTACGGATGGAAACCTAAATAAATTATTTCGTTTGTGTTTTTTCTAGACAGTGATTCAGGAAACTACATACAGTACATCATTTATTGTAACTCTATATTTATTTGTAATTGCTGAAGGAGGAGGCTTTCAAGGACGCTAACAGAGCAGATACCTGGGCGATATGTGTCAGCAAGAACAAGGATGTATTCCAGCCATTTACTACATACAACTGTACAGCTGAAGATTTCTCTTCACAGCTTATTATTATTATTATTATTATTATTATTATTATTATTACCTAAATATGATCATTTATATATTTTTATTTTGAATTAAAATGAGATGCTTCTCCATATACACTACTGATTTGGGAATGTACCCTGGGTTATGAATAATTTCGTTCGCATGTTCTCCCCGTGTTTGTTTTGTCCAGGTGCTTTGGTTTCCCCCACAGACCAAAGACATGCTTTACAGGTCAATTGAATAAACTAAATTGGCATTAGTGTATGAGTGTGTGATTGTATATAGATGTTTTCCAGTACTGGTTTGCGGCTGGCAGGGCATCCGCTGTGTAAAACATATGCTGGACTTGTTGGCGGTTCATTCCGCTGTGGTGACCTCTGAAATAGAGACTAGGTGCCAAATGTCAAAAAGAACATTTTCTGTGGTAGGAGACTAAACATGAACGTTTAGCCACTCAGAACAGTTCTGGGTTGATAATACTGAATCATTTTAATGACAGACTTTGGCCAACGGATTTTAGACTGACCTAAACAATTACATTTTTTTTTTTTTTATGTGGTCAGTCTGCTAATATTTCCATTAATGGTGTCCCATCATACCATTTATATTGATGCATGATCTGTTAAAAGTTATGACTTTTGATGTGTGTGCTAGAATTTATTCTGTATATGTGTTTCCATCAGTTTATGCACACTTCTCTTATTGGATAAAAAGTACTGAGATGTTTTGAAAAATGTTGAAATAAGGTGTTTCCATTTTTATGTGATATTCCAAAACGTGCATCAATATAGGTGGACAGAAACATCGCTGACCCCCATAGTCAATAATTTTTCAGCATTCCTCTAAATATCCTCTTTTTGTGTTCAACAGAAAAATGATATGCAAAAACAAGTTTGAAACAAGTGCAGGCTGAGTAAATGAGGACAGACTTTTCTTACTTTTTATTTTTGTCTGTTGCTTTAAGTTATGTTCAAGTTTTCAATCATTTCTGTTTGTTCCTTCTTTGTTCAGTTGTCCTGCCATCATTAGTTTCATTTCTATCACCTGTAATCAATTTCTTTAGTCGTTATGTCTGTGTATATGAGCTTCCTCTTTTTCTCCCCCTTCAGTTTCTGCATGTTAGTGATTTGGAATTTGATTCTTGTTTGAAGAATATTGGAAATTGTATGTGAGTAATGTGTCTCTTACATACATTATGTGGATCTTTAGTGACAGACTTTTGTGAATAAATCTGCCTGTGAATTATATCATTCTGTTGTGTGTTCTGTCAGACACCACAGAGTCCTGACATTAATTCAACGTACATTAAAAACTATACTTGTTTTTAATGTATTAGACTTCTGGAAGCCTAAGAATTTGTAGGAGTAGATTACGTACGAAGTCAGTTCAGATGCACAAATATTGGCAATGTTTTGTGTGGTTTTATGTAGGATGTGGAATATGAAGTGTTTCCTGCAATGTGCTAAATTATGTCTGTTGCTTTCGTGTTGTCATTTGAACACGCGCTAATGAGTTCCCATTGGCTGTGTGTTCTAGCCTTGGTTTACGTACGAGCACATGGCTTGTGGTGTTTGTGTCATGTGCTCTCCGTCTATTTTCTAGTCCCAACCTCCTGTTAACCCATTATTAGTTTATCATGTTCACCTGTTCGTTTGTTCATTATTTCTGCTTATATTCTCCTCATGTCTGCTGTCCTGTGCCAGTTTGTCGTCGATTATTTCCTTGTCTTGTTGTGTCCAGCCCTGCTTTTTCCTGCCAGCCCAGTCACGTTTGTTTTTGCCTTTTTATTAATGTTTTCCCCCTCTGGGTAGTTTGTTTTGCCTTTTTGTTTTATTTTATAATAAACCTGCAATTGAGTCCTCGCTCCTTTTCCCCACCACAAACCGTGACAAACTCGGGGAAAATTCTCTTTAAGGTGAAAAAAAATCCTGTGAGTTAATTGGTGCAAGTGATGCAATTCTGCTTTTTGTTGTTGCTATTGTGAACCCAGCATTCTGGGGTTATTTTCCAGGAAATCAAAAATTTTGATATAAAAATTAGCATTTTTGTAGAAACTAGTAGTGATGGTGAGATGAAGTTTAACAAAGCATTGGAGCTTTTCAGCAAAGTGGTTGACAAAACTTCTCGAGGCTTCATTTGCTCACAATACCACCTGGTGGCCAAATATTGTAAATTAAGCAGAGCCACCACAGATGACCTGATGCAAGTTGGATTTAAATAATTTAGAAAAATACATTTCCACATCGACTAATTTATTTATATGAATATAGTGTTGGGGTTCTGGTGCTAATATGATCATCGTATTACATAACAAAATGCAATGAGGCACACTGTGTAAGAAATGTATTAGCTTCAAGTAGGGCTGAACAATAAATTGTGTCAGCTTTGATATCCAAATGTGTACATTTGCACTAGACACATCGCAGGATCTGCAATGTTGAGTTATATTTAAGCAAGAGTAATAGTTTCATGATATTATTTGTAGAGTTTAACCACAGAGGGAAAGTTTATCATCTGCATGTATATTTAAAGCCTGTGACTGACTGTGCATTCAGGAAAAATGAAAACTTGTAACTGTATATATCACTTTTTATCTTTGCTCTATTGTTTTTATATTAGATTTTAAATTGTTATTATATTTTATGCACAATTCACACCCAGAATATTCTAAAATCAGTCTAAATAAATTCATTTTAAGATAGGGTTATTCATCTTAGGGCTCTCGTGTGCGACCTAATTTCTCAATGGTATGACCAAAAAAAAAAAAGTGCACCAATGAAAAAACCATTTAGGTGCACCAGTGCAAAAAGTCAGTCTAAAGTCCTGTATCTGGTGAAATTGTATTCATGTCACAAATATATATTGCAGAAAAACAAAATATTGCATATAATGTTTTTTTTTAATATTGTGCAGCCCTAGCTTGAAGTGAATATGGCAAATTTCTGTAAACAAAGTGTCTCGGGATGGAGGAGTGGTGACTAGTATTCTAAAACTGGAAAGTAGCTAAGTTTAAACTGAGTTAATGTGCTTGTGTAACTTAGAACTTAGGATGTCGCGCCAAAACTTGAACCGATTCTTGAACCAGTTGGGTAAAAACAAAGCTTTAGATGTCACCAATTACATCATTGCTCCAAAGCGATACAAGTCTCAGTATTTAAGTAAAACTTCTTGAATTACTTGACGTACTCTCCGAAGCCCTGACACAGAGCGTAGTCTAACATCACTAGAAATTAGGGTTAAAATAAACTCAACTTGCAGTTTTCTGAAAATATTAGAAATGACTTTCAGTTCACTCATACTGGAAAATGAAGTTCAAAGTCAGGCACTTTGCATTCTGGGATGCAGTGTTCGGCGCAGTGCTCTCTGTTGTATCCTCCACATTTTGGCAGATGTAGTCGATCACCTGGGTGTTTTATGCATTAAAATGTGCTTACCATGCAAGCTCGACCGTACATAGATTGCAGAAATAGTAAACAAATACGGTTACACTTGATGTTATTTTAAACATCATTTGACACAGAATGACAATGGCTAGAGGCTGAAATATTTTGGAAATGTTGTCTGCAACGGTGCTTTTTTTTTTATTTTATTTTTTATAAAGCTGAACTTGGCTTGCAGTCAGTTTGTCTATTAGAGAGGTTGAGTTTTCCTCCCCCTGCCAATTTCCCCAGTCTGTCTGCATGATCGAGAGATCCTGTGTTTCTCCATCCTGATGATGTAAGAAAATCCATTGGGTAGCTTGTTTCTGTGCAGGGATTTGACCTAAATTTCAGTATGTCTGTGGATGCAGATATTATTAACATACACTATTCCATTTACTGTAATCGAGTCCTTGTCTCATTAGCTGTGACTTCCAACCAAAGCAATCAGGGAAACCACATCTCAGAAAAGCATCAGATTGTTTGCATTGTTGAAACGAGCGAGTTTTAATCCATGCCGTGCTTTCCTGTTTACCGCAAGGGCAATTACTCACTAGGGAGCCCGGGGTAGTTAACACAGCCCTGCTCAATTTACTTCCTGCTAAACCCACAAATTACAGCTCGCTTTTATGTACCCCATGTTGCTAGGTTAGTTTAATTACCCAACAAGCCTTATGTGCTGTAATTATCACGTTTACATCTACCGTCTTGTTGATTTGCGATTGTCTGGCTTGTAACACAGAACTGACGTTTTGTTTCGGGGAAGGGCCTTCGGTTAAATCTGAGAGTGATAAAAGCTGTTTTTGCATGCATTCATGTTTTTATAGGCTTGTTTATGAAATGGCGTTTGCTTTTAGACAAAGTAATTGTATAGCATTTTTCGGTTTAGACTTTATAACCTCAATTCTAGAAGAACAATGTTTATTTTTTAAATTAGTATTAATATATTCATTGTTATTTAGTTTTGTTTGTTGTAAATATTATTAAATAATATCTGATTTATAAACAACAGCAAACGTGTAATTAATTAAGATTGGATCTTTATTGCTGTGACTATTTGTTAAATGTTTGGCATCAGCTCTTTTAACCCTAACTAGTGCAACGTGTGGCTTTTTATATTCCGGTGCCAAAAAAATACTTATTTATTTTTTTTCCCACACATGAATTGACCATTAATGTGCTGAAGAAGACAGTCGACTCCTCAGGGCCAGATAGCGGATGTCTTGCATTACAAATACAAAATCTAAGCCAAGCAAATAATGCAAGTGAATGGAAGTTGACTTTCTGACAAATAATAGAATAAAACAATGCCATGATAAATGCACACTATAATCCTAAAGATGCTCACCGTCTGACCCTGAGGAAAAGTACTCAGTAAAAGTGTACTCAAGCACATCCCAGAGACCTTCACTGGGGCTTAGGTCCATTTGAAGTCAATGAAATCTATGCACTCCAACAGTTAGGGTTAAAACTGCTGGAAAACACGAAACAACTCAGAAGCATATTAATCGCTCCAGTGAAGACAGACTACTGGACTTTTTTAGTATTTTCTTACATGCAGTGTGTCCAAATAGCCTTTCTTCCTGTGTGAATAGTTTTTGTCAACATGAAATAGTTATAAATGTTCTCATTATGACAAAAAACTCATTATGACTTTTTGTTCTTTAGGAATTTGTTGGATCATTAGATTGTTGTAGTTTGCTGTTGGTCATTTTTTGATTGACTGTCCTGGAGTCTGCAGTGTGTTTGCGGTCTGTATGCAATACGGTGAAAGGAATTGGCCATTTTGCTTTTCATGTTTCAGTGCGCTTACTGACAATGTGTGAGCTTCTGCAGCTTTCATGTAAAATAATGTATGTAATGGATAGCTTAATTTAAATCAAATTAATTTCAATTCAACCAACATTCCTCGACATTAAAGTCTTTGGCTATTTTTTGGGTTACAATGTTCCATGTCGACGATGAGATATCCACATTTCCTTGTTTTTTTGTCTTTGTCAAATACCCTGCCATGTGATTGCCTGCTGAGATTTGAGTGTTTCTCCTCTCTTTTCTCAATATATCAAATGTATTTAATGTGCTAGAAAATCATATCTGTTTTGCAATTTTCAGGATTAATGTTAATAATGTAAGATTTATGTGTTTGTTTATTGTTATTTTTAGCTATTTTTAGACACTATACAACATATTACATCTTAATTGGGTATATATGATGACATTGATTGACACAAAATAGTAATGACATTCATTTTACACACGTAGCCAGCTGTTGTCTGCATCTAGGACAGCAAAACTATACTCAGTGTGGAAGCGATTGTTGCACCGCACCTAGAACACAATTGACCATTTTGAGGGATGTAAACAAAACAATGGTCCCATCATATTTCCTGTTTTACATTTTAAATTTCTAAATCTTCTGAGAATCCAAAAAAAGCCACATATTGATAATGTCATGATAGCTGTTTTACATTGTTATGACTTGCTTCTTGTTACAGTTATGAAATAGTTTAATGAAAAGCAGGAAATGTTCATGGGCCAATGACATCACCACATTGAAATGGTTTGACACCCTTCGACTATGTAATACTACATATAGTGCTCAAAAGGGTAAAGTCATGACGCTTTAACAATGTAGCATTACAATTTAAAACAAAAAATAATGCTTAGTTCAGTTATAAAAACACACACTGTAGGTACAAGGTAAGATTAGGACAAATTTATGGTCCAACAACCAAAATTGCAGCAATATTACACTCTTGTGGTTATGTTCTGCCTGCTTTGGAGTGCATGTGCGAGGTGGTGTTTTTAGTTTTATTTTTTGAAATTTTAATGGTAGCTCACTAGCAGGATTAAGGCTACACACCACTAGAATATTCCTGTGAAGTTACACACCGAGAAAAAAACAACATCTCACACAATAAACAGCACAAGTACACAATCCATCAGAGCATCTTAATGGATATTTTAAAAGCCCTTAATATAAATCGGACAAGTTTTAGTATGCTCTTTCCCTGGAGCATCTCACTTTGTGTCCTCAGTTATTTTTTAGATTCACTGTACATCAAGATTAACAATGATTCTGTATATAAAGACAAACAATGTTGCCTTTATCAATAACATATAAAGATATTGTACTCAAATCATCAATCATCTGCTCAGCACTAGAAAGAGCTATTTTGCCCTGTCAAACTAATGTGTCATGAAAAGACAGATGTTGGCTGTAGTTCACTCAATGGCCACTATTAACAAGCATTTCTGCACGTAGGCTCATTCTGAAATTGTAGCCCTATATACATTTCTGGAGATCACAAATTATGTAGCCAGATGTACGTATGGCTGCATTTCCATTTTAAACGAATTCTATGGGGTGGTATGATGTCGTTCCTTTTTGCGCTTACCAGCTGACTGCTTATCTCTGTATGGACGGCTTTCCCGCAGTTACCAGAATGGTTCCAGAAAGCGGGTAAGACAAAAGCAGAAACAAAAAAATTAAAAATAAACAAACAAGTAAATATCTGGGTGAGAATGTGGTAAAATCTGACAATGTGGTTAAAATTAGGCAAGCACTTTTCTTTTTCTGGATTGCTTTTTAAACTCTTGGTTGGGTTTAGGGAAGTGCACTCTCAGAAAAAAGGGTATAATGTTGTACCAAAGAAGGTACAAACCCTTGTCACTGGGGCAGTACCTTTTTATGGGACATAATTGTACCTTAAGAAAAGAAACAATTTGTACATTTTAAGATCATGATTTGTACCATGGGAAACCAAAATGTACCTTTGTTTTTAAAAACCTGCAGATACAATATTGTATACTTTGTGAAAGGTACCACCACAGTGAAAAGACACTTTGTACCTTAACAGTGTCAAATGCTTACCAAACATTTATTAAAATGCCTTAAATGTTTAGTTTGCAACACCTATAGTTTTATGTTTTACCAGTTGTTTTGTATTATTGTATTATAGGACTAAAAATGTATGTTTATAAGGATCTTTAAACATATACTTTTATATGATGATTCTTGTTTTAATATGGAAATTATTCATAAAAATCACTTTGCCTTTCCAGTCATATTTATTTTCATAGATACTGTAATAAAGAAGGAGTTGTTCAAAACTTTTGTACCTTATATTAGAACAATCGTGTACCTTCATTTCAGTTGTACCATAAAAGGTACAGAACAGTATCATAAGAGGTCTTTTTAGTACCATATGAGGTACAATTAATACAAAGGTGCAAAACTGTTCCTCAAGAAACATTATTTGTACCATCGTGTACCTTTTTTTTCTGAGAGTGTGGGTGGGCAGGTCAATCGGTGCTTTTGAAAACACTATTGGTTGGGTTTAAAGAAGGATGAGGGTGGATCAGTGGATCAGTTGATCAGCCAGTCATTCAGTCAGTAAACAGTCAGATAACAGTGGCCTTTGCTGGATTCACCTGAGAAGAGCAGGCACAAATGGCACTAGCGAGAGAAATTTGAGATCTGCAAAAGCTTACACCGGCGTCGGTGGATTCGAGAAAACAAAAACTGCAAAAAAAAAAGTAGCTTCTGGCTCCTTTGTCGCTCTCCAGATATTTATATAGCAGTACATTTTCAGAATGAGACTGGGTTGCATTTCTGACTGATACACAATGTCTTTATGCGTTCTGCAAAATCCACATTCTGAAAACCAGCTTTCCATTTATACAGTAGCCCCTAAGTTTGAAAACTTTTGGTTTAAAAAATGTGGTCACACTTTATTCTGATGGTCCGTTTGTTGAATTTAAGTTACAATGCAACTAATTCTCATTAGATTATAAGTAGACTGTTAGGTTGGGGTTAGGGTTAGGGTTAGTGTAAGTTGACATGTACTTGCAAAGTTTTTTATAGTCAGTTAAATGTCTGTTGAATGTCAGTATCAACAGATATTAAGTATACAGTCTACTAATACTCAAATGGAGCATCAAAATAAAGTGTTACCAAAAATGTAATCATATCCCAATCATTCATAACACATTTTAAATTTTGATGATGTCTACCAGCATTAACTGTATTTTTTTAAATAAAATATCACTATTAGTTTTCCACAATGTCTCTCATCTTGCCAGTTATCCTCCAGCTAAATCCTCCTGCATGCCATAGCTCATCTGATGTTCAATATCAATGTGTGAATTTTTCCCTGACCAATTACCTAATTAGTTTTTCGAATGCTGAAACCAGGCCAATGCTGCTCATTCAGGTTGGCAGGCTGGCTTGACTTTAACACAAGTTCCCTGGCATTTGCTCATATGCCTGTAGTCTAATGGTTCTTTGTTTGGCTCTGATAGGAGATGATGACCAAGCTGATAACTGAGACACCAGACCACCCCATTCCTTTCCTCATCGGCCATCTGCAAACCAAGCAGGAGAGTCCCGGCAGGATTCAGAGGACGCTGTCGGGATCTGCAGCACTGTGGGCCGAGAGCTCCTCAGGTTTCATTCAAGCTGCTTTATATGTTGGGGGGAAAAGTAGATCACTATCAGTTTAGGCGAGTGTACATGTTGTGAATTCTGATGGTTGGATGATCATATGTCCATGCACAAATCACAAGTGAGCTTATGTGAAAACCATTCAGATAGAGTGATATACAACTTGATTTTATGACCTGGCGAATGCCAAAGCAGTCACATGAAAATCTGAGCCAAAAACATGGACCGAGTAAAACAGTGCTTTCTGAACACCCCCCCCCCCCCCAAGTCTATTTCTCTCTCTTACTCTTTTTATCTCCTAACAATTTATGTTCTCTTTGTGAAAAAAATAATCTATTATTCGCATTATGTTTCTATCCACCTATTTAAATGCACATTTGGAATATTACGTTAAAATGCTTAATAGAAATGCCAAGATGTGCATAAATTCTAAAAAATGCACATAAAAATATAAGCACAGACAAGGGCATAAATCTCATTTAACATTAGGGGGGGACAATAAATATAAAATTTCCCTTGAGTAATTTTTTGAGGGGGAAACAAATACAGTCAAATTATACTCCTAAAGATATGTCCCCAGTTAAAAACTTTGGCTCTATCATTATTATTTCAGCATGGAGACTTAGGTTCAATGACAGCAGATGTGTACGGTCAACACTGACTCCTTAAGCAGAAGAAATGCAGTAGAGATGTTTTCTAAACTCATAATAACAAACTTGTTTACATTACACTTGTTAAATGGACAGATCATACTGTAAATAGGTGAGCTTGTGATGTTCATCTGCTGAACTGAACAGCGACAACACTAAAAACATTAAAGAAACTGCTCATCCAAATAAAATCTCTGTCATTATCCCTTCACCCCCTCACCTGACACTGTACATCTGACTGACCCTGCTCTGCCTCAACATTTTCCTTCTCTTTTGCCTGTGAATGATATTATGACATTAGTATTTACATAATCACCCATTCTTAAAGCCAAATTGCCTTAATATGTGAACTTTTTGTATTTATTGGCGTTTAAGTGCGCTGAATAATGATCTTATGTCCACTTTCCTTTTCTCTGTCACTTTATCTAGTCACTGCAAGGCAAGAATAAACACAATGGTAATTCAAAGTGCTTTACATGAAGTACATAAAACTATAAAAATAATCACAACAATAAAAACAAGGAATTAAAAAAAGGTTAAAGTTGTTGTTTTGAATTAATTGTCATGTACGAACAGAATGTAAATTGATACAGAAATACAGTGGGGTGAGTTCAGATGAAGTACAGTGCTCATTTAGCAAAGCACAGCTACAAAATATGCTAATTGTGGCCGTTTATGTTGTTAACATTATGCCATCTCGTCACAAAAAACATTGCATGGCAAATTTGTCGCGTTAGCTGCAGTGCACTTTGCAACAAGCTAACGCGTTAACTAGATTGGGTAATATTTTAATCGCTAATATAGCAGACACAAGGAAAATACATCGGCAATCAGCATTTTTACCGCAAATAATTCATAATGATTCTGTATCAACCACCTTAAAGAGAATCGCTTTATTTAAAGTGAATAAAGTACTCTCCTCACTGTCGAACATCTAGAACTGAGCCGAGGCGTCAGGCCACACACACCTGACTTGTGTGTGTGCGCTGCACATAGTAGGCGATGAACCGGGAAAAGCAGTGGACCAAACCACTGTGAGAAAGAAGAGGGGGAACTCAATAGTTTCTAAACGCATTTTAAATGCGAAATGCGTTTTTCTTTTCTACATATACAATTATTTTAGGTATAAACATATATATGTTTCACAATACCAATTTTTTTTTTCTTTTTGTTTTTGGGAGGGGGGGACAACCCTCGGATGGGAGGGGACATATCCCCCCTGCCCCCCCCCCCGGGATTTACGTCCCTGAGCACAGATATGACTTGGATAAAGTTTTCACCTCCTTAGAAAAAAATGCACAGAATTTTACATTTTAAAAACTCCAGTGAGATATGAGAATATTGAGATATTCCAGTTTTGTGCATAAGTCTGGTTCACATCTTTTGATGGAAATTATGTTTGATGGTGTATGCATTTATTATTTATTTGATTTTCTTGCGTTGTTGTTGTTGTTGTTGTTGTTGTTGTTGTTGTTTGGCAAATTGAATAAAAAAAGACTGTTGAGATTTTCATCCATGGGTATCTATACAGCATGCGACAAAAGAATAAGATAAAATGTAAATATCTCAAATCTCTTCCCTCTCTCTCACACCTCACAAATTTAAGCCAGCGGCACCAGAACTTTTGACATGTTTAAAAATGATTAGGTAATAAGTTTCTCTCACACCTATAAGCCACAACCATATGAGCATCACTAAATTCAATGCAACTTCTCCCAATGGTCTGGAAAAAGGTTTATGAACTCGTAGGACAGCAAACATAGCATCATGTATGCCTGACTATAGGGATGCATAATATGATCAGAACATTCGATGAATTGGAGGATAATTGATTGAAATGTAAATATTGACCTGATATGAAACATTATGCCAGTATGCCATGTCAATAAGATGAAGTGTTGGTTATAAGTAGGGCCAGACAGAATATGCGGGCATTTTTTGCTGTTTCTGCACTGAATTTTGTAAAAAATCTGCAGATTTATGCGAAATGATTTTGGGAGTATTGTAAAACTTAATATATGAAATAATAAATAATATTATCTTTTATTTAATGTTTACAGTGCAAATCCAATTAGATCCACTTATTTGGTAAACAAAGCAAGTGTCTTATATAATATATATGTTAAAGACAGAAAATATTACTTTACAAACTGTATTTTAAATGAATTTGTTAACACTTTATTTCAATGGTCCATTTGAGTATTAGTAGACTGTCTACTTAATATCTGTGGATACTGACATTCAACAGACAATTAACTGACTATAAGAAACTTTGCAAGAACATGTCAACTTACAATAACCCTACCTCTAACTCCAACCCTAACCCCACCATAACAGTCTACTTATAATCTAATGAGAATTAGTTGCAATGTAACTTAAATTCAACAAACGGACAGTCCAAATAAAGTGTGACCATGAATTTTAGTGTCAATAGTGTCAGTTTTTATAATTGTCAGTAACATTATTGAAATTAATTTAAAAACTGAATAAATATAAATTAACACACATCTACACAAGTTAATACACAGACTCAATGATAGAAATCTGTGAAAATATGTGAATTTCTGTGCACGCAGATTCTGGGCGATCCTAGTTATAAGCCTGCAAATATTGTATGTCTTGCAGCAGAGCTAGCTGTAAGAAATTGTTAACAGTCATGCTCATTATTTAAATTACTATAATTTGCCTATATGGTGATTTTAGATTCACTGTTTTGGATTGCTGATCAGAAACTGTGAAAGTCACAGTATGATGATTGATTCAAAGTCAAATTTAAATACATAAATAAAGTAAAGTTTTGCCTTAAAAGCATGAGTATGATTTTATTTTATTATTAGAAAAGAGACTTGTACAGTAGATTATGTAATAATGAATAAGAAGTTTTATTTGTTCAGGAGCAGCTTTTTAAACTGATTTAAAATAATAATAATAATAATAATAATAATAATAATAATAATAATAAAATGTAAAAAATATTAAGTTCTGATTGGGAATTAAGCTTTAATTGGTGTCATAAACCAACAAATATGAATTTATTTAAAGGTCAGAAGCTATAGTTAATAGGGAATAAAAATCACAAACATGACACCTGTGTTTCCAAAAAAAACACAACGTGTGTAAAATGTTTCCAAAATAAGCTAAAAAAAAACACAAACAAGCAACTGCCAAAAAGATATTTGTATTGATATCAACATCAAAAATCCAATATATCTACTACTATTTTTTTCTTCCTTTTTTCTCTAGAATACAAAGGCACAAGACGGGACTCTAGAGGTTATGAAAAACCCTGGCAGATCCATCCCAAGAAGCCCAAGAAATCAAAGAGTGACCTGGCTGTGTCCAACATTTCCCCACCGTCTCCAGAGTCTAAATCATGTGAGTCCTGCTGCAATAAAGAAGCTAGTATCACTACATCAGTTTTATGTGATTCGCCTAGCTGTTAATCTGAGTTCAGTCGTGCATCTTCAGAGTTCGGAAATAGACGAGACTGGCTGTATATTAGTGAACAATGATGACTTCTATCTTTAGATGGTGCCATTATGGAGGCTATCAGCATGAGCTCTGACTGATATGTATTGCGGGGAGTGTTTAATAATTTAACGTGATGCTCTGTTACTGACAGCGGTTCTATTTCTGCCGGAGTGGAGGGAAGCTGTTGGCCAGTTTTGGGGGACAGAAGGGAGAAATTAAATCTGTATAACCCCATTTTAAACTGGATCTGTGCTTGCGCCCATTTCCAGCTGACTTATTTAGATGGTTTTCACTAACCCAGGCTCATTGGAAATAAGTATCTCAGCCTACATTTTTGCATAACTGAAAATACGTCGTTCCGAGTACATTTCATGCATGTATTAGATGAACAATTCACTAAAGGGCGACGTCTAAATTTTCACAAATCTGAAATACATCACTTCGGGTATGTTTCAGATACACATCTTTCTTGTACACATTCATGGAAAGGCAGGGCTTGTTTTAAAGAAAAACTGACCTAAACCAACCAGTAGTGTTTTCAAAATCAGTTGTAAGAAAAATGTTCATTGATTTTTACATTGCTTTTATCTTTTTTGTAGAATGGTGCTTCATCGGGATTTCAAGAGTTCACACTTAGCTGATGATTGATTATAAAGCTTGTTTGGCATGCTGTCCCAGGAGAGAGCTCTGAGCTCATAAGATCCTCGAGCCCGGGGCTCCCTCCCGTTTGCAAGGCGAGAGGAGAGTTTGAGCTCAGGTAGATCTCGAAAACTCCCCTGCGGGTAGCTAATGAACAGATAGTGATCACTATGAAAAGATAACTACTTACAAGGAGCATGTCTATGGTGTCGATTTGTATTAGTCAATTAACTTAAGTTGCATGTTTTTGGACGGTGGGAGGAAACTGGGAAACCCGGGGGAAACCCACGTGAGCACGGGGAGAACGTGTAATCTCCACACAGAAATGTCAGCTGGCTTGGTAAGGACTAGAACCAGTGATGTTCTTGCTGTGAGGCAACACCCATCTAGGAAGGAGGAGGAGTAGGGGTGGAAGGGGGGGATTCTTCAAAACGAAGATGGCTGTGATATAGAACTTAGGGTATATATAGTGGCTTAGGACTCATCTGATTGGTGAATCATAAATTGGATAATGTGGAACCAGCTGCGAGCAATCATCTGCACGTGATCCTCTCGAAATTAGTTTATAAAACTTCACTTAAACCTGAGCACTCTGCATCACAAGCACAACACTGTACAAAGTAAGATACCAAGCAAACTAACCACAAAAGTGGTTCATATGGAGATACTGTATATAGGTAAGATAAACATGTTCAATTACAATCACAGACATCATGGTGTTTTGTGGTATTTATTTGGTAACATTCAGAGAACTGTATGAAAATAATCCATAATTAGTTTTTAATCTCGCTGTAAATATTAGCGTGAAAAGGGGAAAAAAAGCTGTTGGTCTCATACTGCCCCCTAACATTAATTTAACATAGAAACTGCAGTCAAGCGGATTTATTTATTTATTTTCACAAAAATGTTGGCTGAAGCACATATTTCCAGTGAGCCTGTGCTGGTTTCCACATACAGTACATTATGTGATTTCACAAATTTGTGTTTATTACAGTGTGTAACAATTATTTGTGAATGTAAAAAGTCTACAAAGTTTGAGCAATCAATAAACGATAGATAAATGATCAATAAATGATGAATAAAGTTATTGTCTTAACCTAAACATACAGTATGATCAGAAAAGAGAAGTGCTGTTTTAAGACTGCGACTATTGTTGCATATGAATAAAAATAATAATTATATTGGGTCCCACTTTATGTTAAGTGGCCTTAACTAATATTTACTTACATTATGATTAACAATTACTTACAATGTACTTATTGTGTAAATACATGTTTGTACATTGTACTTATGCCTGATTAAATACATGCATGTAATTACATCAGTAATTAATTTCTGTACTTACATTTATAATTACACTGTTGACCATCCCTTACTCCTTATCCCACTCTTAAACCTACCCATACCATCAAACCTGTCCCTAACCCAACCCATAGCCCACCTCAAGAGCACTAGAAGTGTTCTGCAATACATTATGAACACAGTAAGTACATTGTGCTTGCATTCAGATGCAAGTAGTAGTTAAGGCCACTTAATATGTGGGACCTGATATTGTAATAACGATCTGCACAGCCAAGTCATTTATAATAATATATTACTTTATAATAAATACTACAAATCAAAAATTTTGATTTGATAGTGACATTTAAATGGGAATGTTTATAAATTAACATCACTGTATTGCAGACTTTTTATGTTTAATTTTTTATTGCTTAAACAGCTTAATGTAACAAAGAGACTTTCATGAATTCCTGCTGTTTATTGTCAATGAAAGCCTCTAGACTGATTTTTAAAGGAATAGATTGAGAACTGCAGAAACGATTCATAAGCAACTATGTTTTGCATTGGAATTGATGTGTATGGATTTGCAGCTAAATTAAGTGAAGTTTCACAAACTAATTTCGAGAGGAGCACGTGAAATGATTGACTTCAGCTGATTCCCATTGCTAATCATTAGCTAGCCTATCAGATCATCCTAAACTTACTATATATACCCTGCCTAAACTTCATTCCACATCTTCGATTCCGGAAACCCCCCCTCACCCATCCCCCACTTCTCTGTCTTTCCATGATTGGGCAACACGGTGGCTCAGCGGGTAGCGTCGCTGCCTCGCAGTAAGGAGGCCACAGGCTTAGGTTTTTATCAAGCCAGCTGGCACTCCCTGCGTGGAGTTTGCATGTTCTCCCCGTGTTTGCGTGGGTTTTCCCCGGGTTCTCCGGTTTCCTCCCACAATCTAAAAACATACACTTAAACAAATTGTAACAAGTCACAAGCACTTAACACATCAGAACCACATATTAGATATAGTACAAGGGGGGCACTCGAGAAACACCTGATCTCGTATCCCTCCTAATGCTCATTGACCGGGCGGGAACCTTGGGCTCATCTATCTCCGAGCTCAGGGTTCTCTCCCGGGACAGCATGCCAAACCTGCTATCATAGTCGAGCATTATCTAAGTGTGAACTCTTGAAAGCCTGTTCACACCAGAATGATAACTATAAAATAATTATAGCAATAGTGGCAGTATCAATGTATAATAACACTGTTTATTATAAACTCACACTGCGGGTTTGTTGTCTGACACTTAAATTACAGTTATAGTTATTGCTCATACAGTATGTGCCCTGTAATAGTACACACATACACATAAGTTGAGTGGGTTTAATAGGTTAAATGCCAAAAGTTTACAGTATCCAATTAGATTTTTCTCAATGAAAACAAAGACTACATGCCTTCTGTATTCTAATAGAGTTTATTAGTAATAATTAAGGTGAACCTTTACTAGACTGAAGCAACTTTGGTTTATTTAAATGATTTGAAAACTATGCAAAATATGAGTATTCCTTCATTCATTCATTCATTCATTCATTCATTCATTCATTTTTATTCAGCTTAGTCCCTCAATTTACTCAGCGGAATAAACCGCAAACTTATCCAGTATATGTTTTACGCAGTGGATTCCAGCTACAACCCTGTCACGTTCGGGGTGCCAGAGATTAAAGTCAACAGAGGTGAGGATCCATTTGCAGAATATTTAATAAGCAGTATGACAGATATCAAAAAGGGGGCAATCCAAAAATCATCGTCAAACAGGCATGAGGTCGTAAGGCAGGCTGCAGGCTGGATAATCAAACATACAAGACTGTGGTCAGAACCCGGAAACAAACTGGAACAGGAAAAACACCGTTGACAATAACAAACAGAAAACAGATGATAAACGCAGGAAACAAGGTAACATGGTAATATCGCAGTGGGGAATGAGCGTGTGTGTGCTGCTTATGAAGTGTAAGTAATCAGTCGTGATAATCCTCCGGTGGTGCGTGCGCAGTTAGTCGTGATCAGGAACAGGAGTGTGTGTGTGTTGCATGGCTGGAATTGTAGTCCTTAAACATGGCTGATTGTAGTTCGTGGAAGTGTGTGTGAACCAGCGCGAGAGAGAGAGAGAGAGATCGCTGGCGATCGTGACACAACCCAGCCCTGGGAAACACCCATACACTCTTGAATTCACACACATACGGCCAATTTAGCTTATTTAATTCACCTGTACCACATGTATTTGGACTGTGGGGGAAACCGTAGCACTCAGAGGAAACCCACGCCAACACAGGGAGAACATGCAAACTCCATACAGAAACTCCAACTCACCCAGCTGGGGCTCGAACCTGCGACCTTCTTGCTGTGATCTGTTTATATTTTCCAGAACAACACAAGATCAGAAGTTTCATTTATAATGTTAACATATAGTTTCTAGGTGAATTTATGTTTTGAGTTTTTACTGCAAATGTCACATCCATAACGCTGGAATTGCTCCCATATAAATATGAATGCACCAATTGCATCAATTTTCTCAGCTTTAGTTTTTGAATTAAGTTATTTTCTTTTCCTCCTCCCATGGAAACTCTCTATTCTCTATGTCATACTAAATTAATGATCCATAATTGAATATAATACTTTAAATAATTCATTATTATTAATTTAGTGAACATTTGTGTTTTTATTGAAGTAGAATGAAATATTCTAAAGTCTCATAAAAAACATTTTTATGTATTTTAGTATTTCGAGATAACGAGCAACTGATTGTAAACGTAAACGCACTTCTCATTGTCAAGTTATGATATTCACAACTGCATAAGATTTGAGAGCTGTGCTAAATTTTGCTCCTTTTTTTCTGTGAATTATTCATTTAACCTCTTTCAAGTGTCAAAATAATGTAGGCTTTTGGTTTCCAGGCAGTGATATTTCTCATAATGAGTCCAGAGGTTACTCTGCAGCACATGCAAAATAAACACAGTGTCATTTACACACGGAAACAGACTGCAATATGTATAGCAGCTCTCATTTTCATGCTCATGCATAAGACAGAAAAGCAGAATACATTCTGAAAGAAAATTGTGGAGAGGCTATTCGATATGCTGTAGATATGATATGCACCTGATTTATTTTCATGATTTTATGCTAATCGAGTTCATGCATAGTCCTTAAGGCACCTGGATACTTGCTTCAGATTAGTCCAAATAATCACCCAGATCATCATGAAATTCACTAATTGGTCGTTCTGGGTATCTGACATCCAGATTTAGTACTGTGGTGCTTTGGCACAGAAGCTAATGAACTGTTTGTTATTTTACCTAGTTGAGATGACCTGTTATCACGCTGCTGTGAAATCATAATTAATATAAAAAAATATTATAATATTATTAAAAAAAATTATATTATATAATTAATAATATTAAAAAAAAGCAAAAATTTATTGTATTTATATTTTTTGGAAATGCCACTTAAGGCAAGGCAAGGAAGTTTATTTATATAGAACATTTCATACACAGTGGCAATTCAAAGTGCTTTACATAAACAGAAATAAAATCGAAGTATAAGAAAATAAAATCAAATAATAAAACAAACTGATAAAAACAGATTAAAATGACAAGTTATTAAAGAATGAAAAGAAAAGAGACACAATAGTGCTATCTGTCGGACGTAGCACAGTGCTCATTCAGTAAAGGCAGTGCTAAGCAGATGTGTTTTCAGTCTTGATTTGAATGTACCTAATGTTGGCGCACATCTGATCATTACTGGAAGCTGATTCCAGCAGCGAGGGGCGTAATAGCTGAAAGCAGATTCACCCTGCTTTGACTGAAGTCTTGGAATTTCTAGTTTATATGATCCTAATGATCTGAGTGATCTATTAGGTTTGTATTCAGTGAGCATATCTGTAATGTACTGAGGTCCTGGGCCATTTAGTGATTTATAGACCAGTAGTAATACTTTAAAACCTATTCTGAATGTAACAGGGAGCCAGTGTAGAGACCTGAGGACAGGTGTGATGTGCTCTAATTTCCTGTTTCTGGTCAGAATCTTTAAAACGCATGCCTTTTACTACAGTGAATTTTAATCAGCATTGATCATATTTAAAGCAATTAGAAAGGTTTGGGGAATGTGTTTTGGAGGTAAATGGGAAAACACCCTGAACAGGAGGCATTTGCAAAACATGCACTGCACTGAAAGCAAATGCCTCTGAGTCACAGCAGTAGCAAACACATTTAGCTTGACGTTGTGAATGCTCTAAATTATGCGGTGTTACACTTTTTTTGCTGCAAGTGCTCTTAGTCAGATTCACTTACTGTAGAGATTGCATATGTCTGACAATCTGTGCATTTTTTTTTTTTTTGACACTGGCTGTGTGAAAATAGTGAAATTTGCAATTCTTGTTTTTTTCCTCAACAGTTGTTAAGAGGCTTAGGAAATTCTGCTCAAGAAAACAAAACTTCGATAACAGTTGAATAAATTTAAAATGCTTTCATTTCATGCATAAGTAGATCCGTAGAGAATTGTTTGATTTAGTCTAGCAATATGTTTACATATATTTTTTTGGAATTCTAGTTAGTCTTATTGTGTGTAATTTTAGAAACACAATAAGATTTATTGTCATTTATTTGGAAAAAAAACTATATTGCTGCGACATTACATCATTTGCACCCATTTACTTGATTATTATTCCAATATCATTATTTTTATTCATTCGCAACACATTAGCTTGTTTGAATTGCATCTTTGTGTTTATTTACACACAAGCAATTCATAATCTGAGGCCTGTTGCACAAATCAGTTTGGTGTTTAGACTGTTAAGTTCATGCTTAGTTCGAGCAAACTCTTCAGTTTTCAGGCTTAAGAAGGAGGGTTGTTTTTCATTGAGTTTTGTTGCCATTGTAACTTAACAACATGGTAGCTTCGTACAAAATAATAGAAGTGACAGAATCTATCATTTTTGTTTTAGATTTTTATCCTGAATACAGTATTCCTGAACATACCGTATTATTGCTGTTTCTTCTGTAAATTTCACCTTCATAAATCCAGAACCATCTATTGTTATTCTAATGTTAGAATGTTCTCAAATGATTTGAATGTGCTCATCACCTCTTTTAAAACAGCTTCTAAAACATTTAAAACTCTCAAATCAATTACAGTATATTTAAGTAAATATTTATATATGAAGTATGTGATTTTGTTGGTCCCACCGTCTTGATCCCAAAACCAAAACATGCACTGCAAATTTACCTGAGTAAAGTCCTAAACTGGATTTTGTGCAACTGACAGTCAGGCCTCCAGGTTTCCAGTGTTTTGGATCAATGCATAATAACCCAGCATATGCTTTGAGGCTGAGATGATTGTGCATTTGAAAACACATGATATGCCAAAATCTTAAAGCTTACTCCCTGCATTGTTTTTGGTCTAAATGTTAATGATTTAATCTATCTAATCATGCTTTTAATGTTTGAACAGTGCAAGAGCAATATTTGATCTTTTTTCATTATTCTAAGGTATTTTATTTGTCTTCTGCTGCAGTGCCTCGTTCAATACTGCGTCCTACTTGGGACTGGAGGACCAAACCAGAGAGTCGAGATTTTGATGAACTCAATCACATACTGCTGGAAAGCAAGAAACTTGGCAAAGCTCTGGAGAACCTGTCTCGCAGTGAGTAAACCCACATATACATAAAACACTTCACACTTCTTTAGAACTGTTGTATTGTTTTAAGGTGCAGTGTGAAGGTATTAAAGTGTTTGAACTAAATATTGCAATCCAAATTCAAAATATTGGAGAGAGTTTTTTTTCCCACCCTCCTCCTCTGACGACTTACTCAAAAGTGTCTCTCTTAACATGTTTCTTAAATATCTCCAAATATAATATAGTATTTTTATGTTTAGAAGAGTGAAAAACTTACACACAGCACCTTTAATGCTGGATATGTTCTGCTGTTGAATCATTATTTATACTTCAGTTTTAGAGTAAATAGATCTATTACAAATAAGCAAAAATTCAACTTATTGGGCCCTATCATACACCCGGCACAGTAAGGCATAAGATGTGCAATGGCACGTTTTGTTACTATTTTTCAGACCAGCGCCACTCTAATTTTCACTTTTGTGCCACGTTGCTTAAATAACAAATCCATTTGTGCCACTTGTGGACTCATGGGTGTTCTGGTCTAGAAAAGAGGTGTGTGTTAAGGCGCATTGCTGGAGCGTTGCTATTTTGAGGAACTGAAATAGACCATGCCATTGACCAACTAAAAGCTGATCCAGTAATATGCTTAAAGTAATATGAATTTGTATTCATATGTAAATATGTAGGCTAATGGATGTCTTCAGTGGAGTGCGAACAATTCCATTCAATTTCAATTCATGTTTATTTCTATAGCACTTTTACAATGTAGATTGTGTCAAAGCAGTTTAACATAGAAGATTTAGTAAATTGAAATTGTGTACAACACCATATCCTCATCCACGATGGTAAAGAAGTAAAGTGAAGGGTAAAAGTAAAGTAAAGAGAAAGTAACGAGATCAAATGGAGGCTTGTTCTTTATCCTCGCTGCAGATGGTCTGTTTAACTGTTCTCACTTCTCGCTAGTCTTAAAGGGAATGTCAGATGAGACTCAGATTGGTTCAATCCACATTATGCTCAAAACACACCCATAACTCATTAAGAGAATAAGCACAAAACTGTTAGACCATACGGGGCGCAAACTGTATTTTTCCATCCTTAAAATGCGTTTTAAGATTCGGACGCAACCTTAATGCTTTTGCATCATGCGCTTTAGACTTTGTTCCTACATTGTTAAAATAGAACCCATTTTGTTGCAAATAATTGTCCTCCAGGTCAGTAGTTTACAAAGTAACAGAAAGAAGACAATTATGCCCAAAGCAAGTAGTCAATAAACTGTATGCTGAAGTTGTTATAATTCATATAATTTATTGCAATTGGCTTCCGTAAAACTTCAAATCTGAAAACCATATGAGAACCACTAATTTACAGTGTCTATTGATTTGTTTTTCTGATGACATTGACATTTATTTCTTTTGCACAGGCATTGCTGTTTCTGACGACTTTGACTTGGTATGATTCTTATTTGTTCTGTTTTATCTATCCCATCTTTCAATAACTGAAATCAAATACTGCAATTGATTTATCTAGGAGAAGCAGAAAAACACTAGTTTTATTGTGGTTTGTGTGAAGACTCAGCTAAAACATCCGCCTTACTCACATTTCTCAGAATACAGTACAGTTTTAAACTTTAATAGCCTGTGTCATTTTGGCAGTTTGCCCAGGCTTCCCTCTGTTCCCAATTTGGCATTTTAAATGAATATTAAAACATTTAGCTATTAATGCAAATGAATTTCTTCCTGTACAGCCATTATAGAGGACATTTTCTCCTATAATTGCCTGTTGCTTATAAACTACTGCAAAAGTGTAATGTCAAAGCTGAATTTTTATTACCGCACACCATGCGCATCCTCCATTATTAAAATCTGTTCAAACACACAGCATAGATAATGAGTCATATTTCAACATCAGCCCTTTAATTATCACCCCTCTAATTGATTACTCATTTGCATAACCACAAATTGCTTTATGTTTATGTCTCTGTCTCTTTTTTCTCTTCAAACATTGGCGTGTCTTTGAAAAGGACCCTCGGGCGTATAACTCTGTCCTGAGGCCGCGGGTGGTGGGTGAATGGGTCGGCCGTGAGGAGGAAGATTTAGACCCCCTGGCGGCTGAGATGTTTCAGCCCCCAGTCCCGAGAGCCAAAACTGAGGGATGGACTAGCAAAGACAACAGTCCGGTTGGAAGGTAAGCAACACATGAATTAATGAATTATTCTAATTGTGTGTCTTTTAAAATCCTTATGACTTATGACAGTACTTTCCTTTCTTTGAACGCCAAAGAATAAAGTACCTGAAAAACGTCAGCACACTCTCAAAAAAAAAACAAACAGACACAAGCTCGATGAAGTGGCGTAGGGGGGGGGTCACTTGGTGATTTCCAAAAATCAATGACACAGCAAAGGCACTCACATACATAAAAAATAAAGGCCACGACTGAACACGGAGGATGATCTACAAGTGGCAGTCTCCATAATGAAACAAGAATAGTCATGATATTCTCATTAAGTGAGGTTTATATAAAATAAAACAAAGGAATAATGACTATATTAAAAAAAACAACACTTTTTTTGTGTTGTCAATATGTTCATGCTTAAAAAGTTCCTGTTGGTGTGTGTGCAATGAGCAATGTTTGTATGTTTATAACCACCTCTGAGGATAGTGGGGGTCACGAGTCACTGGAATTGTTTTTTGGGGGGGTCGTAGGCTGAAACGTTTGTGAACCCCTTTGTGAAGACAGTCAACCAACAAATCAATCAATCAATCAATCAATCAATCAATCAATCAATCAATCAAT
>CAIGQQ010037704.1:707479-718841 GCA_903798035.1 Danio albolineatus | reverse complement strand
AATCAATCAATCAATCAATCAATCAATCAATCAATCAATCAATCAATCAGTACGTCAATCAGTCAGTCAGACATTTAGTCGATCACTCGTCAACAAACAAATCAATCAATCAATCAATCTAAATGTTAGAAAAAGATTTTAAAAGGAAACAAATTTGAACAAAAATGTTATGATCTGACTATTTAACATTGAAATATATCAAATCAGCTTGTGTACTACAAAGGCAATAGATCGTTTTACATAACACTGCGAAACAATAACTGGAAATACATTTAATTAAAAGCTGAAATTCTTGAAATCCCTTTGGATATACACATAACAGATCCACTTTGCCTCACGTTCCAATAGTCTTTTATTAAAAACACCACCTCTTCTTGAACTGGTCAAACTCTGAAGGCCAGAAAAATTCATATCACTAAATGAATGGCCAGCATCAGCAAAATGTCTGGCCACAGGAGAATGAAAGCCTATCCTTCTAAAAGAGCCCCCATGCTCATTAGTGTACGTTATTCGATGTCAATTGGTTTTCCAATATATTGTAGACCACATGGGCATGAAATAATATAAATGACAAAAGATGATGAACAAGTGATGGCCTTTCTGACTTTGTGTGTGAGTGGTGGTTCTTATAAAAGAGTCAGATTTGATTGTATTTTCACAATCTGAGAACACCTTACACATGTACGGAACCCATTAGAATGATCCAAAGAAATCTCCTTATGAAGGTATCAGAACTGACCAAATGATAACTTATGTGACGTCCCTATAATATTAGAACATGGTAGCTCCTTGACGATTCTATCTCTGATGTCATCAGCGCTCAAAACATTCAAATGTTTGTGAATAATAGACTTCATTGGCTGGATATGAACATTTGAAGGTTATGCAAAAGATATAAGGAGGATTTAAGGAATTTTAAGTGTCTTTTGTATCTTATGCAACTCATTTTGTACACTGGATATTTGCATGTCAGAAAAAGCAATTTGCTTATTGAAACTGACCCATCAATATCTTTTTTAACAGACTGGGTATAGGATCTTCATTCAGCCTATATTTTCCCCATTTTGTTGCATTTCTCTTTCATTGAACATAAAAGAAGATGTTTAGCCAATTGTTGAGGCTGCACTGCTATATATACATTCTCCATTTGTACCAAAGGAGTGAATATTGATTTAGGGCAATTAAGTCTTTTAAGCAAGATTAGCAGTGACTAACAGTTAACATGTTACATTTATTTTATTTTATGACTTCATCATATTGGGTTATTTTTTTAAATGTCATGATGTTTCGTTGGTTGGCCTCCCCTGGTTGCTATCTACTTCTCTTAGAGTTAAGCTACTCTTTCATATATTTCATGATACAGGAATATAAAGCATACAACAGGAATGGGGACTTAAGGTCATTTACTCTTTAAAGCAAGATCGTTGATGAATAACAATGAACAATGTACACAGCTATAATATGAATTCAGAACATTTTCATATTGGATTCATTAATTCATTCATTCATTTTCTTGTCGGTTTAGTCCCTTTATTAATCTGGAGTCAGCACAGTGGAATGAACCACCAACTTATCCAGCATGTATTTTATGCAGCGGATGCCCTACCAGCTGCAACCCATCACTAGGAAACATCCAGACACACTCATTTACACACATACACTATGGCCAATTTAGCCTACCCAATTCACCTATATCACATGTCTTTGAACTTGTGGGGAAACCGGAGCACTCGGAGAAAACCCACGTCAACATGGTGAGAACATGCAAACTCCACACAGAAAATGACCCAGCCGAGGCTCGAACCAGCGACCTTCCTGCTGTTCCTGCTTTACTCAACATTTCCTCATCCTCAAATGGTTCCATACCTTCTGTTGAACCAACACTATCTCACAGCAATTTGTAACTTTTTGATTCAGTGACTAATTTGTATGAGCTTGACTCAGTCTCATTCATACAATTTATTTCGATTTGCTAATCTCACAATCTTGTGTTTTGGGGTGGGATTTGGTGCCTTTTAAAAAGCATACTTTTTGTAAAAAAATATTTTGTATGACTTATTAAAAAGCCACTAAACTGACATATTGTAAAATATTTATGTTTCCTCATGAGATCAGGCAGGTTGAACACAAAATAATACATTTTGAAGAACGTTAGAAACCTGTAACCATTGACTTCCATAGAATTAGTTTTTCCTTATATGGAAGTCATTGGTTACAGGTTTCATTTTTTTTCGAAATAACTTAAAGAGGTTTGTGACTTGTAAAAGTTGTGTAAATGATGGTATAATTTTCATTTTTGAGTGAACTCATTAATTCATTAATTACTTTTCTATGATTTAGTCCCTTATTTGTCAGGGGTTGCCACAGCGGAATAAACGCCAGCTATTCCCTCATATTTTTTATGCAGCGGATGCCCTTCCAGCTGTAATCCAGTACTTGGAAACACCCATACACTCTCACATTCACACACACTTATACACCACTGCCAATTTAGTTTACCCTATTCACCTATAGCGTATGTCTTTGGACCGTGGGGGAAACCGGAGCACCCGGAGATGGTGCTCCGGTTTTTGTGGAGTTGGCATTTCTCCACACAGAAATGCCAACTGGTCCAACCGGGACTCAAACCAGTAACCTTCTTACTGTGGGGCTAACCACTAAGCTACTGTCTCGTAATTTTGGGTGAACTATCCCTTTAAAATATTGAAGCTTTTGCTTAAGCTATTTAAAGCTTTCAGAATATAGAACAAAAAAGCTGTTATTTAGCCAATTGTTCAAGCTGCTCTTTTTCCAGACATGAATTTTGTGACAAATTTGCAGTAAATAAAAGCTATTATTTATTATTTATCTTCAAACATATTCTATAGACACATTGCATTATTTTGTGTTATATTTTTGCAGATTTGTTGACATTTCTGGAGGCTGACATCCCTTACTCCCCACACACTTTTATTAAATTTGAAAGTATATTTGTATGGAAGCATTCTTTAAGTTGTTGCTAGGAAAGATCATAACCTCTCGTCAAGTTTATTTACATATAAAAACTGTTGCAGCAATGTCAACCAAAATTTAATAAAGCAGATGTCGTGCTCTATAATGCACTTGCACTCAATATCCCCGCAAAGCTGAGATGTTTTCTAAATCAAAGACCGCCGTACCCTCCGGTAACCCCATACAGATCCCTCGAGGTGAGATGTTCTTTGAAACTCTATGTGCGGCACAGCTATATCTTTAAAACAGCAATTGCAGCTCCTCGACCCTTTTAAAAACGTTACCAGGGTGAATTTAATTGGCTGGTGTTTGAATGGAGGGCAGAGGCTGGCTGCAGAGAATGCGGCTAATTAGAAAGGATCAGATATTAAATAATAAATCATTTTCAGAAGCCGGCTGACAGAAGAGACTTCATTCCATTAAAATATTCTCTCACTTGATTACAGTAAATTATGGAGCCTCGGGTCGATACCGCAGGCGTCCCCAGCGCACATAGCAGCACAAGCACTGCCAGAGACTTTCATTACAGAGAACGAAGGCAGTGGGCCGCTGTGATCCTTAGCTTTAGTCCTCGTCAATGTGAATGAATCATTACAGGAGTAAACACATTCTCCTCTGGCATTGTGGGCCTACTTCTCAGAACAGATGTTTAGACCTTTTTGAAGGTATACAGCTGATGTAGGAACAGCTGATGGTGGCCATGGCAATGACAAATGGCAGAGGATCGCGAACTCACAAATGCATTTAAATCTGTAAAGAAAGCGGCACTCGCTACATTTTCTTGTGACTTTAGATGCGATATGTAAACATAAAGAGGAAACCAGATACAGTACAAGCCACGTACAGCGATTTACAAGTAACAAAACACAATTAAACACATTTTGCTAGCTAGAGAAAACAAGGAGGCAACCTATTTAATTAATCTTACTTACACTTGTGAAATGGAGGAAGAAACTGACCCATGTACTGATAAAGAAACTGAGCTGTGTACTGATAAAGTTCCTGTCAAGCTCTGACAAAGTCCCACACATAGTCTTTTCTGATCCTTTCTTTAACAAACGGCCAACGAATCCTCTGTTGCAGGGTAGATTATTGCATTAATCACCAGAACGTTCACTCATCTTCAGTCATGATAGGTGATTTCGTCCTCCTCTTAAGTCCTCTCATTCATTCATTCATTCATTCATTCATTCATTCATTTTCCTTCAGCTTAGTCCCTTATTTATCAGGGGTTACCACAATGGAATGAACAGCTAATTCTATTCCAGCATGTTTTACACAACGGATACACTTCCCCATACACTCTTGCATTCATACACACTCTCACACACTACGGCCAATTTAGTTCATCCATTTCACCTATTCTGCATGTCTTTGGACTGTGGGAGAAACCGGAGCACCCTAAAGAAGTCCCAGCTACTTCTGTAACCAGTTACCTTCCTCTCTAACTTAAATCTATTTGTCATCGCAATTATCATGAATAAAATTAGTAATTAGGGCAAAATTAGTTCTTGGGGAACCAAACCAGGTTATTTTATTTACCTGGTGCGAAAACCCACATAAACACACATATATTTACAGCTCTTAATTGAAGGAGATTTTCGTTGCCAGTAAAGCCAGTTCTAATAAACCTCTAGCACATGCATTCTGATGGAGGAGCGTTAAAATACACACACATAAACACACAAAGGAGTTTTAAAATCAAATTCAATTTAATCAGTCAATGATGACATTGAGATAATCAATTTGTGATAATGACTGTTGTTTGCGTCACTTTTCAGTGAATTACAGCTCTGTGTAATAAATGCTTGAAATTATCACACGCTGTAAAAAATAAAAAGTTGAGTTAACTTAAAATTTTAAAGCAACCGGCTGCAAAGAAATTTTGAGTTGTTTAAGCTTCAGTGGTTGAAGTTGTGACAAATTATTTTTTTTTAAGTTGACCAAAAAGGCTGGTTTAAGTCAATTATACTTTACGGAATAATGTGGCACAACTTCAAACACTGAAGCTTAATAAACTCAATTTCTTTGCAGCCGGTTGCCTTAAAATTTTAAGTTAACTCAACTTTTTATTGTTAGAAGATATGGAGAAATCAAACATTTAAAGTCTCCTCATCTGTTTTTTTCACTTCTTAATGAACAAACAGTTCCAAACATGCAGTTGAATAATTTTTATGAGTAAATTCAACTCTGAGCTCAAAAATATGTCCACCTAACTTACAATTTTAAACTGAGTTAACAATTTGTAAATTCGAATTTTTACAGTGGATGGCTTTACTCCAAACTCACCTCGTAACTTCAGTCAAAGGTTTGAAATACATCTTTGTGTGAGATGATTCCAAAGTTGTGTGTTTATTAGTCCAGATGAATCAATGCAAGCAATGAAATCTTCTGTTTATTCAGCAACCACTATTTCCCAAGGGCATTTCATGGATTTATTAATCTGTATTTTGAGGGGGTTGTAGATTTTTATGAGAGCGCCCTCTAGTCTTTGTAGTAGGATTTAATGCTGATCACACCATCGTTCCTTGACAAGATGTGCATGACAATTGCAGCTTTTGCTGTATCGCATCAGGAATTTGATCAATCGTCCAGCCCTAAGTTTATACCTTGGTATGTCAATCAAGGCATGAATCAGCAAATCCAAAACCACATGAGCAACTGATACAAATCTCCCCAATAGTCCTGCGACCCAGCATGGCTGTTTTCAACACCTGTTCTGTAAGGAAACGGCAGCTGCTCTGTATAATGACCAGCGCCTTCCCACTTCTGGAAAGAAAAAGCACTGTTTCTCCCTCATAAGCTTATCTTTGAACAGCAAGCTTCTCCTTAGCTGTCAGTCTTTAGACGGTGGAGGACGATGTCGAGGCTGCTGGGAAATGAGCTGGATGCTGGGAAGGGTTATTTTGACTGATTATGGAGATGATAAAGCCTCATGTGGGACTCAACTCCTATTTCTTTTACACACAGGCACTCAGGCAGCATATTATAAAGCGTAACCCCCTCATTCTCACACTTTTTTTTTCTCCCCTGCTCCCTTTCCTTTTCCATAAAACTCCTACGCTTCGCGATGCTCTCCTTTTTTTTCCTTACATTCATAAACATCCCCATCATCCCACTCTCACAGCATGGTTCCAACTGAAGACATTCAGGGGGGCTCTGTGCGCAGATGTACAGTACATTCAGATGAGACTGTCTGACAGTTTTGGATATAGTAATGTGTTAGTGTATAGTAAGGGCTGGGAATCAGCAATGGCAATGTGACTGTTCTATGGTGTCCAACAGACATTTAGTGTTAGCACCAGAATGATAAGCTACAGTATATCGAATTAACTCAACATACATTGTGGAGAACAAGCATGCATAAGAATTTTGATTCATATTTTCATTCTGTAGGCTAATTCATTTTATTTTTACGGATTCATTCAGTGATTTTGTTAAATTTTTGAATAGTTATTTTTGATTAAATATGTGGAAGGCTTCTTAAAGGCTTTTCGGAAACCCTTACAATGCATCTTGGAATGGGATAGCGCACTCTATATGTGCATTTACAGCAGAAATTTATCTAAACCTGACAACGGCCATTCAACAATTTAACCACCCTACTCCACTGGAGTCAAACTTGCTTCATTACTCTTACCCCCCATTCACACGGGACGTCAGCGTTAACGCTTGACAGAGGGCGTGTCTAAAGTTGGGGCTGACGCAATCTTCATTGCAGCATCAGCCAATGAAATTAGTCAACAATCGGCTACTGTCTGAGCTGTTGTATTTGCATACAGCGATCTGATTGGCTGATGCTTCCATCGGCGCTTGAAAAGTTGAGAAATTCCCAACTTCTGCAGCGAGCAATGCCACTGAAGCGCCACTGACGGATCCACAATGCAGTTCGACCACGCCTGACGTCACCCATCCAAAGTGAATGGGAAGCGTTGATACTGACGCCCCGTGTGAATGGGGTGTTAATATAATCTTTCCATATAATGTTTCCTATTTCTATATATAATCTATCCAAGTTCCCCTATCCCCCTCACCCCTCTTTTTTTAAAATAAAATTTTATTTTATTTATTAACCTGATTTCTGTCACACCTGTTCACAGTCGAGACATCATTTGCCTTACAGGACCTGACAAAGTGAAGTAAACCAAGAGATCCTCAAATTCTATACATAATGCCGAAATCCAAAGAAATTCCAAAACAAAAGACAAAGAAAAAAAAATTTGATCTACCAGTCTGGAAAATTTTATGAAGCCATTTCTAAAGCTTTGGGACTGCAGTGAACTACAGAGAGAGCCATTATCTGCATAATGACAAAAAAACATGGAACAGCGGAGAACCTTGCCAGAAGTGGCCAGCCAACCAAAATTAGCGGCCAGCCAACCAAAATAAGTGGTCACAAGACGATTGTTCATGACTCCACCATAGGAAAGAGACTGGGCAAAATGGTTTGCATGGTAGAGTTCCAAGACAAAAGCACTGCTGGACAAAAAGAACATATGCACTCTTATCACCGCATTTCAGAAAAAAAAGAACATTATACAAACAGTAAAATGTGGTGGTGGTTGTAGTGTGATGGCCTAGGACTGTTTTACAGCTTTAATACCTGGGAGACTTGGTGTGATATATGTAACCATTATTGTGACCTGTTGTGTACCAAAAATATCCAGCCATCAGTCAGTGACGTCCAGCTGAAGCAAACTTGGATTCAGCAAAACAATGATCCAAAGCACACCAGTAAATCCACTTCTGAATGGCTGAAGAAAAACAAAATGAAGAAATTGGAGTGGCCTAGTCAAAGTCCTGACCTGAATCCAATTGAGATGTTGTGGCATGACCTTTGGCATGGGATGATTTATGTAAATAAAATTGCTGTCCTTTTATACATGCAGTGAGCATCGTGTTTCACTGCCATCTGTAAAAACTGCTTCTGTGAAACCACCAACTGACCTACGATCAGTGAACCACACTCACCACCAAACTTCCCACTCATTACATAACAAAACCCAAATCGTTCATACCCAAAACACATATTTTCCGTGTGTATTTTGAGGCCTGTTTTTCATTTGTTACCAAGAACGACACCATCGTTGATCAGACTTATTTGCAGTGTTTTGTTTAGTTAACCCTTGCAGGTCACCATTAATCCTTCCTTGTTTATAAAATCTCATATGGTGAAAATAAAAACTTTTCTTGTTAAAATATATATTTAAATATATGTAAGATATATTTTGTAATACAAAACCTATATGATTCAAATCTTAAATTTAAATTTAATTTAAAGTATTTCAGGGTCAAAACAAATACATTTCCAACATTACATTAATGTTACAAATACTGTACATTTTCCATTATTTAAAGTAAATGTAAAAATGCAGTTTAAAGAGTTTCTTCATTGCCTTTAGATAGATATTAGATATGAAAATATCTGATAATATGTTAATAACATGCAGTGTATTTTTAGTTTTTACATTATTTGACAATTTTTTTACTTTGTATTTTGGAAACAAAAACATACCATTTTTACCATATGGGACATTTACAGCCAATTGACTCCTCATGGCCCTTGAGGTCTCTGCAATTTCAAGCTATTTACATCATGGTTATTCCACATTACTTCATTCTCAGCTTTGGGTTTGTGGTCTTGTTTTCTTTTTTGAGGCTGCAAATGATTCTGCGGATACAGTCTGTTCTGCCAGGAGACTTTCTCATCCCACAGGAACGCGGCAGCAGTGCAACTTTAGCTCAGTCTAACAAGGCTTCACATCACCATACCAGCCCACTCAAGGGCTTTCAGTTTCATTCAGATGCATGCATCGGTTCTCACTTTAATTTCTTTTATTTTCAGATTCATTGTTTGAAACAGTCTAATGATTTGAACCCCGGTCAGGCCCCATCTGAGAAACAAACTCTTCTGCATGACAGGAGCAGAAATGAGTAAATTGAACGTTTCCATTTATGCAGCCTGTTTCTAAATCATTATTTGTTTGGGCTGTGCTTCAGTGCACTCTGTTTACCACATTCCGCACTACTCGAACAAGCCCCTTATTAAGCGAAATGCCTGGATAAATCAGGTCACTAATTCCACCTCCGGTGTAATTAAGCTAAACTGAGAGGAGTAGTCATTACTGTAATATTTGTATTTATGTGGAATGCTGCCATTGTCCTGTTTGTTAGATATTGTGGGCTTTATTATTATTATTATTTTTTGTCTCTCTCTTAAAACAATTAATGTGTGTCTTTGAGGTTTAACAGAGTAATTGATTTGAACAGCTGAGTTTTTGGTGGTTTGCAATCTTGCTGCATCAAGTGCACATGGAAGGTCTGGTGTAGCTTTAGCAAGGCATGGGCCGGTATAAGATTTTGATGGTATGATAACTTTGAATATAAATATCACGGTTTCACAGTATTGTGATTACTGCTCTAAGATATGTTCTTTTTAAATGTCTGGGTAAAGCAACATTTAATTTTTGAAATGACAGCAACTTTTATCCGCATTGAACACTATTAAGAAACATATATGAGGTTTTAGAAAAGTCAGGCTAAATAATTCAAATAAAACATTGACTTCTGCTATCGTCATTAGTTGCAAAAACACAGATTTCTTTACAACTTGAAAAGTCATCTTTGAATATCTTAATAAAGTAAGCCACTGCATTGTTCAGGTCTGTAAGATGTTGGTTTATAAGCAATTTGTTTTTCAGATGTTTGCTGAATCTGAATGGCTGATCAGTAGCTTTTGATGATGATTGTCCTTTGCTGCTGTTGTCAAAAAAATATATACGGATTTAGTCTAAAGAATTTAATAATAAGTATAATTCACATCAAATTTTGATGGCTTTTTTGATTAATCAACAAAAAAAGAAACATTTTGAATGGATTTTATTATTCATTTTATAGATTTTTAATAAAACTTTAATACAACAAATTACAACTAATTGATTACACATTATTACAAAGCATAATATACTCAAAAATAGTTAAAATAATTCAAATTACATATTGTATAATATATATTAAAATTATGTATTATTTAATATTTATCAGTTTTACCCTTTATGATTAATAACAACAATAATTTATTCCTGTTTATTTGTTTCATACTCTAAAATAGGTGTTCAAAGGAATATTTGTATCTCAGCATTTATAATACTGCAGTACACCGTAGTAGAGTTGAGTTGGGAATTAGGAATTACTGTGGGCCTCCCAGTTTGGAGTAGAGGGATGTGCCACATTAGCATAGTAATTTTCAGCCCAGGATATTAAAACCGCTCTGCTCTGGCCTTGACCTTTCGATTATCAGTGAAATAATGTCATTCCAAAAGATAACAATCAAATTAAAACCCTGCAGACCACTTTTGTCACTATTTATCAGGGAAGAATTTTACCATTATTGGCATGAAGTGGAGCATATGTTCATTATTCATTTAATATTTTTCTCCTCCAGTTTGCTCAAAATTAAATAATTGATCTGGTACGTGTGGCCCAGGAATGAACCCTATTCCCTGGCTAATTTTAATGTGTTATACAGATTTGCAGTATAGATAAAACTAACATTACACTCTCATTTATTTATTTATTTATTTATTTAATAATTTTCATAGAAAATGTATAGAATATGTAATATATAGAATATAATAAATTGCTGATCTGTTAAATTGTATGGTATTGAATTATACCTTATACATGTTCTTAAAAAAAGGGTTTTTATTTTATTTTATTTTATTTTATTTTATTTTATTTTATTTTATTTTATGGGATTAAAGGTTGATTGAGATGGATGGAGTTGTCCTAGAAAGAAAGAAAGAAAGAAAGAAACAAACAAACAAACAAACAAACAAACAAACAAACAAACAAACAAACAAACAAATAAATAAGACTTTCATATTTACTCATTTCTACTTATTGCACAAATTACGTTTTTTTTATTATCAAATGTGAGAGATTCCCACCCCTACGTTCTGTTCACTCAAAATTTTGAATCTTCAAAACATTCAAAATGTGATTTTTAAAGGGGTGGTTCACTACAATATCATATTTTAAACCTTAGTTCATCTGTAATGTAGCTGTGTGAACTTAAACAACATCTCTGAATGTAACACGTTCAAAGTTCAAGGGATACATTGGCTTTTACAGAGTTAGCTTAGCAAAGCCTACAGCGAAAAAGGTTTGGGAACTACAAAAAATAAAAAATAAAAAATAAAATAAAAATACATGCTGGAACGTCTGTCTTTGTTTTGGGAATTTTTACCTGCTCAATGCCAGTTTAGCAGATTATATTTCAGCACCCTGGGTTGCTTTGGTGGAAAACTGCGTATTTCTATTTTATTCATTCATTCATTCATTCATTCATTCATTCATTCATTCATTCATT
>CAIGQQ010037704.1:670065-707469 GCA_903798035.1 Danio albolineatus | reverse complement strand
ATTCATTCATTCATTCATTCATTCATTCATTCATTCATTCATTCATTCATTCAGAAAGGCTCTGAAAGCCAAAATATGACCTCCGGTGTACAGAAGCTGACTCCGAAATGAGACGCAGATTCAGTTATTAATTAGCAAATGATATAAATGTTCTGAACGTTAACATTAGGTGAGCAGATTACATTGTAACCCCGTGTTCTAACAACACGCTTCATGAAAAGATAGGCAGTGATAAGTAATTTGGGTGTTTGCACCAGACGAAAGAAGACAGATATTTAAATACAGCCATTCAGAAGCAAAGAATATGCACTCACTCATGAAATGGTTTATAATCTATTTAATACATATTAAACCTCTTTAACATTATTAAATGTACTGTACTGAATCACTCATATGTGTTCACTGTTTAGTTTATTTTTATTTTCAAGATCTGTGGATCTGCTGCTGCTTTCAGTATATGGCAATTAATGTCATGTAAAATGGCATTCAAACTCACATTGTTAGCATTTAACACTGAATAAAGCACAGGAGGTTTACCTGAGGTGATCACTGTCATAGTTTTCTGTTGTTCACCTGTGATAAATAGAAGCTGTTACTAATACTGTATATCAATTCGAGGTGTATGTTAGGACATGGCAAATGTTTCTGCTATCAGGTGCCCTTGCTTTTATTTAGAACACTGTTGTAATCACTCGTTCCTGTCGTCAATCTGGCAACCTGCATTTGCGTTTGTTTTGATCCTGGAGTGCAATACCTAGTTCAACCACTGGATATCAAACCTGCATATACTACACCTTTAAAAAAGAAATATGAATCAAGCAGCTGAACTTCTTTAGAGAGACATGCTGACTTTTATAAGATAAACAGATTTAATGTTTGAAAATTCACCCTCATTAGTTTTTGAGTGTCAAGCTACAATATAATTATTGACATTCTGTGATCAAATTTAAATATTTAAATATTTTTGTTGATAGTCGTGTTAGTGTGAATTAAAGCCTAAATTGAATCTGTTTCCTCAAATAAAGTGTCCATGTCTCTCCAGAAGAGTTCAATAAAACGGTTTAATTAATCTGAATTGTATTTTTGGTACAAATGTTAGTAATTTTGAGTGAACAGACTTTCAGCGGAGGGACATAAATCATACAATTTTATTAAGATATTGTTCCAAAAGACAAACAAATTTCCAATTGGTTTGGAAAGATATGTGGGTGGAAAAATGATTGCAGATTTTTTATTTTATTGTGAGCAAACATGCCAACATAAAGTATGCATAACACAAGTGGAGTCTTTCTAATTTATGCATTTTTGATGTGCCTTTTTTATTTGTTTTTTTATTTTGGTGTTACTTCTCATCCAATATTTTGATCAATCACGTTTACTTCAGTATCTAAAACATCCTGACCTCTTCAAGATGAGGCTAAAAATTGTCATATTTTCAAATGTAATGTTCATACCTTGGGTTCACTTAACCTCACTAATTATTAGTCATGACAATGTAAGGATGATTGCCAAAGATTGTGCTGAAACGTGATATCTACACTACAGCATGATCAGAGAAAAAAAAATCCAGTGCTCAGTCATTGTATGCTCAGTCATTGTGTACACCCAACATTGTTTATTGCACTCCTAATTACATTTTTCTTAATTACATCAATTACGTTTTTTCTATATGGTGAAAGGCACAATGGAACTATATAGTAGATAAATGATTTATACAGTGATCTTATGCTTCCCAATCAGATGAATAAAAGAAATACAGAATAGTTCAGAAATACAACAACAAAGAGCAGATCATACACTGCTGAAAAAAAGCTGGGTCCCACACAATCGATTTGTATTGGGACAACATGAAGGATTTAAGTTTACAAATTTAAGCGGATAAAACATAAAACACTTATGTTGTCCCAAAAAAGCTCAATAATTGTGTTTCAGTTCATTTTAAATAAGTAGTTTGAACAAACGGCAAACATCATTTTTTTTCAGTTTGTTGACACTACAGAAAAAAGCGATTTTAATCTTTTGCTTTTAAATTAATAGGCAAATTAACTGTGCATGTTTATAAAAAGTCAACTTAATACCAAGTTACAAGATGGTTTACTCATTTAGTAAAGTCAACTGATTGATTATGAGGCAATGGGTGTATTCACTATTTTTAAGTAATGTAACTAATTGCTTTTTACATAGTGCTCTTATAAAAAGTGGTATTCTGATGCAGAGCGATGATACAAACAAAAGGTGTTTCTTTTTTAAAAGGAAGGGACATATGTCCTGCCTTCAAGTTTGAGTTGAAATAGTTGAACGAAGTTGCACATTTCAAGGTACTTCCAATGGGGCCCTAGATCCCTTGAAAACCCTATAAAGTTTTCTGATGCCCATTCCCTTTATTGATTCCTACACTTGAGCTCAGGGTATCAGCCAATACTGAGTACTGAACCGATACCTGAGTGTGTCTGTAAAAACAGTGTATACTACTAGCCCTGGATAAATTGACAGAATTATTTACAGTGTGTAAAATTCAGAAACATATTTTTAAATAAAATAAAGTGTGTTATCTTCCTCTTCTTTCCTGCTCAACAATGTTTTTTGTTTGTTTGTTTGTTTTTTTGTGGCAACAAAGCACAATGTGTTTGAGTTGTAAACAGGGAAGAAGAACAGATTCTGGGTTTGCAGTGTTAAGGAATGCTAGCGGGCATATGTATCATTTAAAAAAATAGTATCGGATCAGTTTATAGTTTTTGAATACTCACCTATACCAGTGCCAGACATTGTAGGGCATCTGTGAGTATTTCCAATACTTCTATCGGTATTGGAACAGCCCAACTAAAAACTATTTTGATAAGAGTTTCTTCTCTTTCTCTCTGTGTGCAGCTTGAAAATGGAGTCAACGGGTAAGGGCCTAAAACAGCAGCAACAGAATCACAAGAAACTTCTGGCAGCCATGTTGTCTCAGGATTCATTTGACTCCATGCCTGATTCGGCTCCATCGGTCACTGAAGATGAGATGGAGGACGAAGATGATGCCATGGAGCTGCTGGGTAAGGACAAAGCATACACACATTCACTTGTAAGCATTACATCTTTATGGGGAGTTCCCACAGATGTAATGCTTTTTTTAATATTGTACAGACCAAATTCTATATCGCCTAACCCAGCTATAACACTAAACCCAAAATTCAAGTAAATAATCTGGATTTGTTCATTTTCAAAATACATAATTATGTGATTTTATTAAGCGTTTTCCACATGGGGACCAGAAAATAACAAAAATGTCCCCACAAGTATAGCAAAAGCAGTCTATGTTGAGCTTGTGGGGACATTTGCAATACAAATACACACGCACACATACACACAGACACACAGTTTTATTTTCCTTCTCATGAAAGCACATAACTGAAAGCAGTCATATTCTCATTTATACTGAAACACATTTACATCTTTGAGTCATCACTGATTTTGAAAAGTCAAAAAATGTATTCTAAATGAGTTTTGATTGCTGAAGCACATTCAAAATCATTTAAAGAGGATCTCCTCAAATCTGCACTATTAACACAATACTGCAGAGAGCTGACATGGTATAATCTAATTTGTACTAATTGATGGTCAGTATGTTTTTGAGTGACATTTGTGAGGGTGTACAGTATTTATAAAATTAGTATTAAGAGGTGTCATTTTCATTAATGGTCAAGATGATTTGCAGTAGCCGGATGAGCCTGTGTTATTAGTCATGTTTGACTAATCAGTATCAAGTATTCCAGAGAGCTTACCATTGTATACATATAGAAACAGATAGCAGCTCTTTCAGGGAATCATGCTATGGACTAATGGCTTTGGTCTGTATTACACTGTTCTCAACAGATTGTCACGTTTGAATCCCTGTGAATCACTATGATTCAGTGATTACATGAGCGTGACATGCTAAGTCCCTGTTTCTGTGCTGTTGCCAGATCACCCCTCAGGTACCAGAGCGCTGTGGCACTTTAGCTCTGTGGCATTAGCAGGTTGGTCCCTGCATGGGTGTAAGACGTAACCCTCCACCTCCCACACAAAACACAGCCGGTGCTTGGGGCAAATCTGTCCTTTTCAAACTTCAATAGAATTAAAAGCTTGAGCATGTGAATGTGTCCGTATGTATAAAGTAGAAAATACATGGTTTTTATTTTATTTTATTTTTTATTTTTTTCAGATTCAAAAGGTGACTGTTTTAAAAATAGCACATTTACCATGTTCTTGTTGCAGTGTATTTTGCATTTATTGTAAGTACTGGATAAAACTGAGGGCACATAATTACTTTAAAATATTTGTATGTAATATATCACAATTAATTCCTGATTTATACAGCCCACATCCTGCAATTTTGAATGCATGTAATCTGTGGATTATTTAAAAAAAATAACCATCATCAGCACTGACACAAAGTTGTAGTTGATTTAAAATGTAAAATGTATTTAGTACTTTAATGTTATTTTCTGTGTGCACAAACAAACATAAATTCTGGGATACACCAATGCTATCTCACGGCAATTTGTAACTTTTGATTTAGTCGCTAATTCGTATGAATTCGCATGATCTATTTCTAACAATTTAGTACGATTTGCTCATCAACCAATGACGGCTGGGTTTAGGGGTGGGGTTGGGTGCCACGCCTCCTTTTTAAAATCATACATTTTCGTACGACTGAACTCGTATGAATTCGTACGAATTAGCCACTAAACTGGCAAAACGTAAAATACTTTTTCTCATGAGATCAGGCTGGATACACATAATAATAATTTGTTCTTTTTTTGAGCTTCAATAATTAAGTTTGATCAGTTGAGAAATAAGTGATGTGTATCAGTATATTGGATCTGTGTGTTTGCTTTTAAAAAGACACTGTACTTAATGGGAATATGTTTAATTATATTTGCATCTTACATATTTTGTTAATAAACCTTGAATGTAAAATTTCAATCAAAAATGAAAAAAAATTGGAATGATTAGCAGTAGCAGTAATTGTGCAGTTAGAGCTGTGAACTAATAATATTTCTGATATAAGTAATTATTGTAGAATTTGTTTAATTTAACATGGAATAAAATGTAGAAATGTATAATATAAATAATTTCATTCTCACCTAAGCATGTTATCTCAGTCATTTTATTATTATTATTATTATTACTATTACTATTATTATCATTATTATTATTATTATGGCGCCACGGTGGCCGAGTGGTTAGCACGAAGGTCGCTGGTTCGATCCCCGGCTGGGCCAGTTGGCATTTCTGTGTGGAGTTTGCATGTTCTCCCCGTGGTTGCGTGGGTTTCCTCCGGGTGCTCTGGTTTCCCCCACAGTCCAAAGACATGCGGTACAGGTGAATTGGGTAAGCTAAATTGTCCGTAGTGTATGTGTGTGAATGAGAATGTATGGATGTGTTTCCCAGAGATGGGTTGTGGCTGGAAGGGCATCCGCTGCGTAAAACAAGTGCTGTATAAGTTGGCGGTTCATTCCGCTGTGGCGACCCCGGATTGATAAAGGGACTAAGCCGAAAAGAAAATGAATGAATGAATGAATTATTATTATTATTATTATTATTATTATTATTATTTATTTATTTTTATTTATTTTTTTTACTTTGTTTAGTTTTGAAGTCTGTGTGACTTCATTTTATGTAGGACAGAAACATAAATTTTTGGTAAAATGTCTGTGCTGCTTTTTCATAGGGAATTCACATTTTTATATGAACCACTTTATTATAGTTCAAACTTTTATTTCTGTTTTTGTAGATTACTTTTGCACTTTCTATGTGTGTCATTCATGCTGTCTAACATTTACTATTGTGTTAAACTGAAAAATTCATGTATGTTTGAAATGGGGACAAAATGTTCAATCTCAAGTCTCTCTCTCTCTTAAAATAAACCTTTCAAGCATCAACATTTACTTCCAAAGTACTACTGAGGACGCTTTTCATCAAAATCTCATGCGCCGAGTGTGAGGGTAAAGAGTTTGCCTTCTGACATGGCACACGGAGACCAGTCTGAGAAGATTTCGTTTTGTTCTTTTTGTGGGACACGCTGTGCCCTTGGTTGCGTGTGTGTCTGTTAGCAGCGACCCGGTGAGCTGAACTGCTGCACTGAAGCTTTCTCCTGCAGAGGATGCTGGGAGATAATGAGATTTTCTTTGCTCTGAGGCAACAGCAGAAAGCGCATGCAGAGCTTGGGATGGTGGGATGGGAATACCTCACTGTTATTGCAACAACCTTTTTGTGTTCTATATCGTTCCATGAGACTTCGACTTGTCATAATTCCTCATTAAAACCCCTTACTAATTAATAGTACCATCTGAGAAAACATATTAGAGCTCTCTGAAACTTTCTGTTTGCATGTCAGCATAGTTGTTTTTAATCCAGACCACAGATCTTGATCTCAGCAAATAGATAGAAATCAGAATAGGACTCAGTACTGAACCCAGGGGGTCACAATCTGTAATCAGCAATGCTCCTTATATAGAAACTGTGAATCTTATAAGATATATAATTTACACAAGCTAGTGCCAAAAAGTCCAATCCACATACTGTAAACTGTCTGGTAAAATAATATGAAAAGCTGTTACATGTAGCACTCAGATTTAGCAAAATCATAAAGCTACCCATACTGTGGTTGAAAAGTGTCTAACAACATTTTTGCTTTTTCATCATTCCATTAATCTTTGTCTAGTAATAATTGCTCATTAAAACTCCTACTAGTTAATAATGCTAATAATACTAAAGACCCTATCATACACCTGATGCAATAAGGTGTAAGACGTGCTTGGGTTGCTATTTTCAGACCAGCGAAACTGTAGTTTTTACAGTTTGTGCCACATTGTTAAAATTGCAAATCCATTTGCACCACTTTGTCCATTCATGGGTGTGTTGGTCTAAAAAGGAGGGTGTTAAGGCCCATTGTTGGGATGTTGCTATTTTGAGGAGCTGAAATAGACTGCGCCATTGACCAACTAAAAGCTGGTCTAAATTCCACCACATAGAATGTTAATTGTTTAAACCTATGGTTCGAATGCTTACACATTGCTTAATACACACAGGATGTACAGCAATACACAAATATATTTACAAATGAAAAAGAATTAAAGCATTAAAATGTCTAAAAAATTATTATTTTCTACAAAAATATGTCTTATGTCGGGGGTCTTTTTTCAGTTTGCCTTTGCATTTGTGTAATGTTATTGTTATTAGCAATATCATTTATTATATGCATACATTTATATTTGTTTTGATAAACACGTTTAGATTTGTCCACTTGTTGGGTTTTGGAGATGTATGCATCACCATATGGGCATAATAATACGACGTGTGTTTGGATATAACTCCAGTTTTTTGGCCGCACTTCCTTATTATTGTTCATTTATTTGTTTACTGGAAATTAAAACTGAATTTAGAAATAGTTTTGAAACAAATCTTTGCACTTAAACAAAATACGAATTGAAAGATGTAGGCTAAGGGATGTCTTCAGTGGAGTGAGTTCCACCGTTTCTTTTCTCCGCGAAAGTAAAGAAGTGAAGTACAGAGTAAAAGTAATGCGGCTGAATGGAGGAGGCTTGTACTTTATCCTCGCTGCAGATGGTCTGATTAACTTTAGACTTTGTGCTTAGATCACTAAAATAAAGCCCTAATAGTTTATTTTTTACTATTTTCATCAAATTAGCTAGTTGTATTTTCTGAAATGTTTGTTTTTACATAGCAATGATAATCTAGACTGCAGTTCTATAAACAAGTAGGAATAAAAAAAAATAGTAGACTCAGTACCAAGCCCTGAGTGGCAACTTGTCATAATATCTCAGTTTACAATCTTCAAGTGTCTAAGTAAACAAACTGAGAATGTTATGAGAAATAGAACTTTCCTTTTTTGGACATTTGCACAGTATAACTCCCCATGTTTTTAAAGATTATCATAACATACTTTTTTATTATTATTGTTATTATTTTTTTGTAGTACCACTTTAAGATCAGGTTGCTCAGATGTACACTACAGAGAAGATCTCTTAAGCTAAACAAGTTTTTTTTTTTTCAAGAGAGCAAGCTAGAGCATTATCATATTGGTCAACATAGTCTGCAGGTTTCATTTATTAAAAGCATTACCTTGAGTGCCTACTAGAAAGCCTCTCAAGCCACTAGGGGTACATGTATTTCAATTAGAGAAATATGCCATGTTCAGAGTATTGCACATTTTTTCCTTGCCGTGGTTATCTTTTTTCTTGCATCAAAATTGTTTGGTGATGTATTGAACTGAAAGCATCAAAACTGAACTTAGATAAATGCATTGCTTAATTTAACTTAATTCATTTAAGTTTAGACTGTTGTTCAAAAACAAAAAATCAAATAACAATACTAAATTCGAACAGTTGTTTGAAAATATATCTTTATCGACGTTTTTTTTTTAAAATTTATCTTAATTAAAAAAAGAATCTTTCAAGATAATAAAGTATTCACCCTAAATGGCATGCCCATTATATTAAAAAACAAATAATACAATTTAATCTCTGTATTTAATTGGATTAATCTTTGTATTTAATCTTTACTGCTAATAAAATTTATCTTTGTGACAATTAACTAATAATAATAATAATAAGAAGAAGAAGAAGAAGAAGAAGAAGAATTACTGTATTTAACACATTAAAATATACTGAAGTTCAAATTTGAAAAACTGTAAATGTTACAATGTATTAATTTTTGTATTTAATAAAATATTATTTTATTTATGTTTTAAACATTGCTATGATACTTTTGCAATCACACCCAAAAATCACACTCTTCCTATTTTTGTAATGAGTCAGGAACAACAGAAGTAAGAATCCACGTGCAGCTTTATTAAACAATAGTCAGGCAGGCAAAGGTCAAAATAGGAAAAGACCGGAGAATGCAGGTAATACAAAGCATAGTCAGAAAAGCAGGCAAATGGTTGAGACAGGTGACAAACCAACATAAACAATAAACAAAACAAAGGTCAAAAACGTGAATGGCAAGAGCTAGGATAATGTTTTGGTAATACTCATTTACAGATCACAAGATACAGCAAACTGTGTGTGTAATGAGCTTTCAGCTGTGTGTAATCAGAGGTGATCCGGAACTGGTGTGTGAGTGAGGTGCTTGATGGGAAATGTAGTGCAGTTTGGTGGAAGAATTGCACAGTGTATAGTTAAAGTACACTAGTAGTATTATAGCTATTCTAAAATACAGATTTCAATTTCTGTCTATTTATAGTCTATAAAATCTGAATTTACACTATCACTGTTTCATTTCTCCATCACTATTTCCTCCAGAGGTTTCTGTAACAGTTTTTGTAGCCAATAACTCGCACTCATCATATTTTACTCCAAAATGGTTCTAGACATATTGATTTAGCGAGAGATGGAGAAGTGCATATGTGATTCTCAGATGAAGGAGTTTGTGGTTGATGGAGCTCCATGTGTCTGTGGATGGCAGGAGCTTATATCACTCATATCAGATGAGTTCAGATGGGACTGAGACACTGTGTCAGTCCTGAGTCGCTGCTGACCTGAAGCAGACAACAGTGTGACTCTGGAACTCATTACAGCATTATCACAGACAGACGCAAAGGTCACAATGACGATCATGTGCTTAATTAATCCCCATTTGATTGTGCTCAAAATATCATGACCTATAAATAATGTCTTTCTGTTTAAAAAATCAAATGAAGATAAGATAAGCAGTTGCGTTTAGTCTAGGGATTCATTATTGGATTTTTGTTTATAACTGTGTACTTTACACATTGAAAAGTTTTAAATATTTATTGATTTAATTAGCATTTGTAATGCCACAAAGTTGAACTTAATAAAAAATAAATGTAATAGTAAAATTTGTTAAACATTATTAAAGTTTAACACAACATTTTCTATTTTAAACTACTTCAAAAACTAATTCATTGCTGTGATTTAAAGCTGACTTTCCAGTAACTACTACTCCTCTATCACTTGAGAAAGTGAAATTAATTGATTGATTGATTGATTTTTTTAAATACATTTTTTTATTTTAGTTTTTATACCAACTAATATACTCATTTATATAATAAGGTGGCACGGTGGCTCATTGGTAAGCACTGTCACCTCACAGCAATAAGATCGCTGGTTCGAGTCCCAATGGCGTGTCAGTGTGGAGTTTGCAGGTTTTCCCTGTGTTCACATGGGTTTCCTCCGGGTGCTACAGTTTCCCCCACAGTCCAAAGACATGCATTCTAAGTGAATTGGGTAAACTACATTGGCCGTAGTGTATGATTATGAATGCAGTGAAATATATTAGTGTTTCCCAGTATTGGGTTGCGGCTGGAAGGGTATCCACTGTGTAAAACATGAGTTGCTGGCGGTTTATTCTGCTTTGGCGACCCCTGATAAATAAGGGACTAAGCCAAAGGAAAATCAATGCATTTATATAATAATTTATATATCTGAGATTGTGTTTGTTAAATTTTTCCATGTAATTTTAAGTAACACAAAATGGTTTTACTTTTATGCCTTTCCAGGTAACTCTACTAACCATGAGACATATCATAACAACATCAGATAGTTTGCTAAGTCCTTTCATAGTAGCCAATGAATGTTGAATCATATCTTTTCCATCCAATAAAAAGCTCAAATGGTGACATCTGAAGTTTGCATGTACAAATACTGGCCTCTAGTGGTGTAAATCAGACCCGCATGCTCTCCTTTTGTATCATTGCAGATTTTTCTGTTCTTCAACTCCTCATCGACCCTCTCCTGTCCTCCTGTTTGAAGTAAACAACATTCACATATGTTCATAAGATCTGTGAGCCCATCACTCACCAGTGCCCATCTCTCTCTAGAGAAAATATAGAGTAATTGCGTTTAAAGCCTCTGCCCACTGCGCTAAATGCTCTATAGAGAAACGAACTCAATTGAAGAGAGTGTAATTATGCTAATGAGGAAGCTGTGAACCTGATGTGTTTTCCTCATTCATCATATAGGTAAAGGAGTTTCTCAGGCTGTTTACTGAACATATTGACTGGCCACTGGAGGAAATCAGACATTCGCTTGCTCTAATTGTCTTGCTCCTCTGGCTGTGAAGCAGCAACCACTTTTATTTGTAATATAAGTCAGCTTCAGGAGAAACTGAGGAAAGACTCTTTATTCTGTTTCTCTGATTTATTGTCTTTATTTTCTCCATTCATTCCTCTATTTATTCATTCATTCATTCATTCATTCATTCATTCATTCATTCGTGTTTGCTTTAGTATGGAATTACATTAGAGACGTTACTTGCAGGGCGCCACGGTGGCGCGTGAGTAGCACGTTCGCCTCACAGCAAGAAGGTCGCTGGTTCGATCCCCGGTTGGGGCAGGTCCCGGTTGGGCCAGTTGGCATTTCTGTGTGGAGTTTGCATGTTCTCCCCGTGGTTGCGTGGGTTTCCTCCGGGTGCTCCGGTTTCCCCCACAGTCCAAAGATATGCGGTACAGGTGAATTGGGTAAGCTAAAATTGTCCATAGTGTATGTGTGTGAATGGGAATGTATGGATGTGTTTCCCAGAGATGGGTTGTGGCTGGAAGGGCATCCGCTGCGTAAAACAAATGCCGGATAAGTTGGCGGTTCATTCCGCTGTGGCGACCCCGGATTAATAAAGGGACTAAGCCGAAAAGAAAATGAATGAATGAATGAATGAACGTTACTTGCAATCTCCTTGAATTATACAGGAATACAATAGTAATCCATAAGTTTTGATTAATTCAATTCAATTCACCTTTATTTGTATAGCGCTTTTACAATGTAGATTGTGTCAAAGCAGCTTCACCTAGCAGGTTATAGTAAATTGAAAATGTCAGTTTAGTTATTAATGTTTGAGTTCAGTTCTGTTCAGTGTAGTTTAACATTCACTACTTAGAGTCCAAACACAAAAGAGTAATCCATCGATGCGCAGCTCTAGCTGCAGTCTAGGCGCCAGAGGTTGGAGAACTCATTCATTTGTTCATTCATTCATGTTAGATTTAGTACCGGGTTACATTAGAGGCATTGCTTGTAATCTCTGTTAATGTTATATAAATATTTTTGAAAATCCATAAATTTTGATCTAATTCATTCATTCATTCATTCATTCATTCATTCATTCATTTTTGTTAGATTTAGTATGGAGTTACATTAGAGTCATTACTTGTAATCTCTATTAATGATATGTACATATAAAAAATCCATAAATTTTGAATTCTTTCATTCATTCATTCTTTAAGTCGTTCATACGTGTTAGCTTTAGTATGGGATTACATTAGAGGCATTACTTGTAATCTCCATTAATGATATATTCATTCATTTTCTTTTCGGCTTAGTCCCTTTATTAATCCGGGGTCGCCACAGCGGAATGAACCGCCAACTTATCCAGCATTTGTTTTACGCAGCGGATGCCCTTCCAGCCGCAACCCATCTCTGGGAAACACATCCATACATTCTCATACACACACATACACTACGGACAATTTAGCTTACCCAATTCACCTGTACCGCATGTCTTTGGACTGTGGGGGAAACCGGAGCACCCGGAGGAAACCCACGCAACCACGGGGAGAACATGCAAACTCCACACAGAAATGCCAACTGGCCCAGCCGGGGATCGAACCAGCGACCTTCTTGCTGTAAGGTGAACGTGCTAACCACTAGGCCACCGTGGCGCCCATTAATGATATATAAAATATTTTAAAAATCCATAAATTTTGAATTCATTCATTTATTCATTTATTCATTCATTTGTTCATTCGTTCATACGTGTTAGATTTAGTATGGGATTACATTAGAGGCATCACTTGTAATCTCCATTAATGATATATACATATAAAAAATCCATAGATTTAGATTTCATTCATTCATCCATTCATTCACTCATTCACTCGTACAGTACTTTTAATAAATGCTATCAGAAACACTGCAAGATGTTAGAATTATTCGTTTTTTTATTTACTTATTTTTAGATTGGGTTGGATTTTAATTTCTTTCTCTCTTTCTTTCTTTCTTTTTTATTGTTTATTTATTTTTAAATTAAGTAGGCAACATTTTTATTAAAAAAGAACCCCTGGTGATTCACAGATTTTTTTTTATTTGCATTGTCTATCGGCATGTTTTATATAATTTCATAATAATAATTATAAAATTATATCATATCTAACAAGCCCCAACTCTTTACTTTTCCCCATTGCAGCTTTAACAGCAAAATCACACATCTAACAGCTCGCGTGCAACATTGACATTCTCAAAATATCACACAAAAAATAAATGAAAAAAGAAAGGATAAAATATATAAATAAAGTAAATACTGTATAAATAAAGTAAACCATTCATTGTATAAATGTAGAAAGGAACCATACACTCCATCTCTATTACAAGCAGACCTATATTGAAAAGTTGTGACTGTGAAAGACATTGTTACTACAAGGTAACAGATAATAAACAAGAAAAGATTCACTCAATATTGATTGGTTAATTGGTTATCCGTCTTAACTGTTCATTTTGATTTGTTATGAGTTTACAACATACAAAGTTTGATTTCTTCAGAATAAAAAGTTGTATTACATTTACAGTTTTCTTCTGTTTTTGTTTTCTGTTTAGTTTTTGACATAACATACAGTAGGATATAGCAATTTCATCTTTTTACCACTAGAGGGAAATCACTGTTCCCCACTTAATATGAACTGCTTGAACTGTTGATGTAAAAGAAACCAAAGTGCTGATACAGAGGACATAACATTGTTTATAAAAAGATACATAAATGTGACATTAATTATCTGGAAAATTATATATCCCCATCATAAAACATAAAGTCTTCATAACATAAATACAGAGCTTACAGACACTAAAATATAAGCTCTTTGTATAAACAAATCAATAAACAGATTCAGCCTCGGCAGAAAATGCCTCATAACTTTTATGTTGGAGATAAATATACATGAGGCCACACATCATATACAGTTCGCAGACAGTCAACCACATTTTAAAACTCAGATGAGCTTTTTGAGGAAAAAACCCTGTTTTTTGGCAGCACATTGTTGTCTTTTGGTTAGCTAATAAACCAACATGCTAGAAAACACTTTTCCCAAGACATGAGTGCTTTCTCATGCCAGAGCAATACTAAAGATTGCCATTATGACTTTAACGGCCTTTGAACTAAAGTGCAGATTCTAAAAAATACAATTTGCCGCCATTTGGTGGCGCAGTGAGCAGCACGTTCGCCTCACGGCAAGAAGGTCGCTGGTTCAAGCCTCGGCTGGGTCAGTTGGCATTTCTGTGTGGAGTTTGCATGTTCTCCCCGTGGTTGCGTGGGTTTCCTCTGGGTGCTCCGGTTTCCACCACAGTCCAAAGATATGCGGTACAGGGGAATTGGGTAGGCTAAATTGTCCGTAGTGTATGTGTGTGAATGAGAATGTGTGGATGTTTCCCAAAGATGGGTTGCGGCTGGAAGAGCCGCCGCTGTGTAAAACGAATGCTGGATAAGTTGGCGGATCATTCCGCTGTGGCGACCCCGGATTAATAAAGGGACTATGATGACAAGAAAATGAATGAATGAATGAATTAATAATAATAATAATAATAATAATAATAATAATAATAAAAAATGGTACACAGGCAAAAGTATTAGCAAGCAATCATGGCCCATAAGTTAGTGCCAAAAGTACGGTGAGAGCACAAACATGCTGCAAGTTAAGAAAACACAAGTCACTAACAAATTAAACAACGTTTATCAACGAAATCTTACGTCCATGGCAGTAAAGTGAAAAGAAAAAAACACATTTTAATTCTTTCACTTTTCGAGTGCCTCAGACTTATGATTTCATTGTTTATCTTTACGAACCACTCATCTAAAAAAAACATCAACACATTAACTACCCCTGAAGCACTTTTTAGTTTGATTTAGAAACATGTTCATCAGTTTGACAACATTCGCAACCAAATTCTCACAACACATGCAAATTTAGAAATAGTGCAGACGACAATAGAAATGTGTCAAGTCATGAACCTTGCTGCTTCCTGTTTAAAGTCAGCAGTGTTGTCTGAGATTTTAACATCCTGGCTGTGTGGTTCTTTGTTGTTTCTATATTTTTATCCTGAATAATCTAACTCACCTCTCAGATGTCTGACAACACTGCTACAGTAACTTACTGTAAAGCAGCACTTTTACAGTTTATGATGTCTGAAGAAAGAGCTCATAGGACACTGGTTGTTGTTTTGCTGTCAATACAAGCAACGACAGATGCTGACAAATGTAAGCGAGACAGAAAGAAATATTGTCAGCTCTTAGGCTGTTTTACACAAGCTTTGGCCACTTGGCTAGATGAATATGCTACTTCTGCCAGGGTTCAGATTTTGTGGCGGTGGCCTTTTAACTGGTGTAGACTGTGAAAATGAGTTGGGTCACGTCTGACACCTTTCAGACCTGAAAAATTGATTCATAGTGTGCATGTGGGATGTTGGGACAGTGCTGATAAATGGCTTTGTTGAATTGTAATCGTCTGGAGGGTGATGGACATATTGAGGAGTTGGTGCTGGATACCTACCCGTGTGGCACATTTGAGAAAGACTCAGATGACACAGCAGCACAGTGAAACTCTCTAGTTTCTTGGTTTGGCTGACAGTAAGGGGGAGTTTTTGGGAAACTTTTTGCTGAAGATATTATTGTGCTTTGGTTTGTTGGTTTTCGACTGATTTGTGTCTACTGAGTCAACAGTGAGCAATATCGCCAGCTTCTGCTTAGCAACCAACTACAACCTTTTAATTTGGTAACTTTTGATTTGGCCCACCATCCAATCTGAGAGGGAAAATGATGGGGACGGTGTCGTTTAATCAGATTTTATTACTGTTACCTGATGCATAGAGGACTTTGGTGAGCAAATCATGGCAAAGGCAGATTCTGCTTGACTAGTGTATTCAGCATTGAACTCCACTGTGTTATACTGTACATGTGATTGTTTGTTTTTATTGAAATAAGTTATCATTTAAAAAAAAAAAAAAGTAAACTGCATTAGGTAATACATATGTTTTTATTATTTTTATTTTGAAATATTAGGAAATAAATTAGGAAATTACCCATAGCAGCTTTAATGTAAAGTAGTTTGGTATGGTTTTCTTCGGCCCTCGGCTATCAATGAATTTAGTTTTTTCTCCCTTAATATGAAAAAGTTTGGGCATCCCTGCTGTAAATAACGCAAGAAGAAAACTTGCTTTGTATTCTTAACAATTTTACACATACAATCACACTGGTGTGATCAGTTTTGGCTGGTTCCTGGAGTGTATATTCACTATATTCACTTTTTCACAGCTGCTGAATTCCAATGTCAAATGGAGTAAGCAATGGCTGGAGCTGGATTTTGATTATCAAAGGTCAGAACTCAGGATGCACCAATCAATGGAAAAAACAAAAAACAAAACAAAACTGAATCTGGCGTTTTTTTGTCAGAAATGCGCAATTGGCCATTGAACGTGTTGTTGTAACAGTTCTGCTGAATCTTTTTTTGTTTCAATTCTGCACTGCGACAACTTTATACTACAAACTCTAAAAAGCAGGGATTGTCAGTCTTTGTCCTGGAGGTCCGGTGTCCCTGCAGCGTTTAGTCCCAACTTGCCTCAGCACACCTGCCTGGAAGTTTCAAGTAGAAAGGCATTGATTAGCTTGTTCAGGTGTATTTGATTAGGGTTGGAGCTAAACTCTGCAGGACGCTGGCCCTCCAGGAACAAATTTGGTGACCCCTGCTTTAAAGGAACATAGATTAGATAAGCTGAATTTGGAGAACAGATGCACAGAGAGAGAACCATGATGATTGTGACAGGCTTTTACAGTCTGTAAGCACAAACGACAGCAGCGTCACATGGATGGGCCAAAAATTCACAGCAAATTGGAAAACATTAACTTTAGCAATTCTCTTTGATTTTCAATATTAAATACTCTGCTAGTCGTATTGATGTGTTTGGCCAGTTTTCATCACAGCTCATTTAGGTGATCACAAACAAAAATTATTACAAAATTCTAATTGTTTCTAATTATTATAAGTGTAAAACTTGAGTAAACAAACATTTAAGTACATGGGCTTCATTCAATATAATGGTGGATCTTTTCACTCAAAATTATATGATGTTTTTAGTTTTTTGTGTGTAGTTGGGAGGAGAGGAATGACGATTTTCGATTTGGGAGTTGGAAATGTAGATACTATTTCAGAGATTGGCAAGGTGATTAGAACTGAGTGCTCTAACAGCTTGTGGAAAGAAACTGTTGAGAAGTCTAGCCGAGTGGACTCGTAAACCGTCTTCATGATGGCAAAAACTGGAAGTGTCTGTGGAAGGTATGGCTGAATGGCAGCAGTGATCTACTCAGCTGTATGCAGCTGGTCAACACACTCTCAATGGTTCCCCTGTAAAAATATGGTGGAGGAAAACTTGCCCTTTTCAGCTGGATGAGTAAGTGTAGTCATTGTTGTGCCATCTTAAAAAGGCATAATGTTGGTGGTCTAGGGGAGATCCTCTTTGATGTGCACCCTCAGGAATTTAGTGTTTCTGGCTTCACAGGCGAGCTGTCAATGGTCAGTCAGGGCTGATCAATGGAGCTCCTCCTGAAGTTCATTAACACCTTCTTTGTCCTTACCACACTGAGGGACAGGTTGTTGGTGCCACACCATGGAGCCAGCTGTGCCACTTTGTTTATTTCATCATTGTTGTTGATGAAACCTACCATTTTGTTATCAGCAATCTTGATGATGTGGTTGGAGCTGAATTTGGCAGTGCAGTATTGAGTCAGCAATGAGGATTGAATTGTAGAAATGGTATTAAAGCTGAGCAAGTTGAGTTTATTTAACTCACTTTTACTCTTTAACAGTGCAATGCAAAAATTTAATGACACCGTCCTTAACAGCAGTTACCCCAGAGCTTCCTCAAATAGGGCTCAGTAATTTGCTAATTTTAATTTTCTGAATAAAATTTAAGAGGTGAAGTCAAAACATTGGCCAGTGTAGTTAACATGGTCTTACAAGTATGTTTTACAATGTGACAGTACAGACATCTAGCATAATATTACAAAAAAAGTAATAACTTAGCATCAAATCAGCATATACAAATAATTCCTAAAGCTTTTTGATTTCATGGCAACTTTAAAGGCTCTCATTCACTCTGATCAGTGCCGTTTTAACATCTTATCTTAAAATGAACAAGCTTCTTAAGAATCTTATTTTGCGGGTTATCATTTGGATCTGTTTTAATTGAACCCCTCAGATGACGTTAACTCTTGGTGTTTTATAGATGTGGTGGCAGTGGATTAAGTGATCAGGGCTCTGCTTTTGTTCGTGATGTCATTACTGCCTGTCTTGGCAGCCACTGGCAACCTCCGCTCTGACGCCAACAACTCGTTTCAAGATGCAGAGACACAACAGTTGCCATCGCAACAGAGTAAACAAATAACAGATATGAACCACTGTACATAGTTTACATATTTTTTTCTGAGATGATGGAACATGCTGATGTAAATTACAGTGATCTTTCACATCAAGTAGGTCTGGCTGTGGCAACTATATGCTATCATAGATATACTGATAAAAAAATCCCCCATGGAATATTATTATGTCATCTTAGCCAACATTTCTAAATGGATCTTTGGCAAGAGCTTTCAAGCCAAAACCACTAAACTCTGATTAGACCTTCAAATTGGATTAACTTAGTGGCCTGTGTCTTCTCGAATGAACCAGACCTCAGGTTTTGCTAAACATGATGATCAAACTGAATATTTACCAGAAACTTGCTTCTATTGTGCCTTATAAATCTAATGTATCTTTTAGCTACTGTAGTTAAACTTATTTAAAGGGACATGAAACCCCCATGTCTTACCAGAGGTGTTTTCACACCTCTAGTTTGAAAAAAAAGTCAGGAAAGTGGGTGAGTCCAGCTATGTTTAGATGGGAGTGTCGAGTGGTGAAAGCGGGACAGGTTTGCATGAAAAGGGGAGTTTCATTAAGTGCACTACAGCTGATTTCCACAGTGGCAGCACAGATGCAGGGGGGATAGACAGTGAATATGTTTACATGGACATCAGTAATCAAATTATTTGCCTTAATCTGAATAATGATTAAGGTGTTTACATGAGTTGCTTTTTGAATGTTCCTTTCATGATCCCATTTTTCATGTTGTAGCTCATAATTCGATTAACATAGTCTCACCATGCCATTCACGTTTCCTCTGGAGTTTCATGTACAGTAAGTGCAGTTTGGCTCTTTCACTTTCATTCAGGAACATTTAATGCATGCCCCGTGACAAACAAGATATTGGATGCGAGGAACTGCTGGTAGCTGGTACAGCTGGTAGTGTAGTTTTGATGGAATTTGATACGCACACCGAATGCGTTTCTCGGTAGATGCGAGACTCTGTTTGTACAGAGAATAGTGTCAGACAGCCGTGTGTGTATAGACTAACCTGTCACAAAATGTGCCGAAAATCTTACACAACAGTAATAGTTTGATTAAGGTGTTTACATGTTTAAGTTTAAAGGAGCAGCATTTACAGTGGATATAATCTCTGCTGACAATACTAACTAACTTTGCCATCTAAATAAACATAAACAACGAACATTGATCACACACTTACCAAATCTGTAGAGACAGGACAATCAACACGAACTGGAACTGCATGTTTTTTTTTCCTTTTTTTTTTTAAGAAAATGAGTGGCAAATCCTGATTTCACCATTTCCAGATGCGAAAAGCTCTCAGGTGAAAAATGTTCCTCACAAACATAACAGACAACAGCTTAACAGTTAGCAGACAACACATTTGGGTCCACACGCCATCGGTGTACTCATCGCAGGAAAAACAGAAATAAAACCTTCGTTGCAGCACATTTATAAATGCAACACTGACGACCTAAGTCTCCAAACAGTTATTCTTCTTCCACTTGTTTTAATTATGGTTGGCAGCACAATGTGACATCTCTCTGCCATCTAAACACTGTAACAGGTAAAAACAGTCTTGGAAGCTATATAATGCATATTAATGAAGTTGCACCTCATTCACAATAAACGCGCTGATTAGTTTGAACCAAGTCTTTCTCAAGAATTAATGCTGATAACTCAAAGACGTCACATTGTACCAGCAGGTACAGACATCCAGTCTCCACGCTGGAATTTACACAATGATCGCATGGTTGTGATGTAGCTTCGACGTTTTTTTTGAAACCGGAAGAAGGCATTAGCTCAAAATGAAATATATGTGTCCTGATAGTGTTTTTAGTAACATAGAACATCTATAAGACTGTCAACATCTCAAAAAATGCATTTTGGTGTTTTGCGACCCTTTAAGCTACCATTCTAATATTTCTAATGTGTCTAATATTTTGAAATCTTTTAAAACGGGGTGACCAACCCTGCTCCTGGTGATCGACCGTCCTGCAGATTTCAGTTGCAACCCATATCAAACACACCTGTCAGTGATTATCTAGTGCCATTCAGGTCCTAATTAATTGGTTCAGGTGTATTTGATCAGGGTAGGAGCTGAACTCAGCAGGAAGGTTGATCTCCAGGAGCAGGGTTGAGCAACCCTACTTTAAAAGCTTAAAGACCAATTTCTTGCATCCAGTGCATGTGGTAGGTCAGTTGTCATGTTTGCGCACTAGCAACTTGATGCACTTTTAAAAGAATAATAATAATTCTACGGTAGCATTACATGCATTTCAACTGAAAACACCTACAAAGAAGCTCAACACAGAGGAACATCTAAAGATGAGCTGCACAACTATTGACATTCAACAAAATGTTGCAACATTGCTAAAACGTGATTCCACCAAGTTTTCAATTTCTGATCTCAATCATTCACGTGGCGCGAATTCACTAGTTAGAATTCACCAAGCTTGAACTTTGGAATGCAGCAAATTGTGATACTTTCTATGTGAGCTTGCATTTTCAATCTGTCACATTCTCCTTGCATTTGAATGGAAATCAATTGGGCGAAAGTGCAGTTTGACCATACATTAAGCGCATAGAACACACTAGCAACCACTTTGAAACAACACAGAACACCCTAGTAGCAGCTTTTCAATGACACAGGATACCCTAGCAGCTAAATCTCACAAAATACCCTAGCAATTTTACAGAATGTCTAATAAACACTTAGCAACTACTGTACCTACTAACCATCCATAGCACTCTAGCAACTTCATGACAAATTGAACATAACACATTCAAATTTTAAGCTTTTAGATGTTTGTAAACGATACATTTGCTTCGAACTTTAAATAATTTCAAATTTAAACTTTCAAGACATTGAAACTAATTCAGCTTTTCAGGCTAACCTTTCTCAAGCTAACAGTAAATGTTTATCCTTCTAACTTTTCATATGTAACTGCATTTATATGGCTTCTACCGCACACTTCGGATTACCTAATCACAGAAAGTCATGCCAAGACACTGCAAGCCGCAGCTCAGAGATTGATAGCGTAGTCCACAGTGAACCATTTATTAAATCTGAAAGACATTCAGCGAGAGTATGATGTAAGCCACAAACCTCTGGAGGATTTACAGTAGAGCGAAAACCTCAAAATATGATTTATCTGTAAGAATGAACCCATAGACCTGACAACAAACATATCCAAAAATCATGCAAGTAACAAACACAGTGAGTCATGTGTGGCGTCGCGGGTTTGAATGCTTCGTTTTGTAATCTTGTGATAATGTTGTTCTGTACACAATACCTCTGTCTTATCTGAGGGTTTGTGTGTGTACTGTATGTGTGTCTGTGTTCCTCAGGTTTGTTTGTTTTTTCGAATCTTGTGGCGTGATAACAGGAACGTCAGTCTTGCTATCAGCGGTCAGGCATGGTGTAGGAAAGAAAATGTCATAGAGAAAATATGTTTTAAAAGGTCATTCTTATGCTCATCCAGTTAAAGTAATGCTCTGAAATGTTTAAAACAAGTGATTTGAAATACATTTTTTTTTCATGTGATGGCAAAGATTTTCAGCATCATTACTCCAGTTTTCAGTGTCACCAGTGTTGAAAAAATGTTATTGATTAAACTTAAACAAAAAAATATAGTTGCTTATGCTTTACATATTCTTATTAAATGAAACTTATTGACATTGTGATGTTTTTTTTTTTATAAGTTGGTTACATTTTAAGATCTTTTAGTTAAAAATAAAACAAACAAAAAAAGGTTTTATCTACAAAGTTGATAAGCTTGGCTGTAAAAGTTTCTTTCTGTGAGCCAATCAGCATTTCAAATGCATGCACGAGGACCAATCAGGATCAGATTTCTTAGTCATTTCGCTGGACTGCTCCATTGATAACGGGAAAGACCAGAAAGAAACACAAAATCAGAGTCTGACTAAATAATGCTGCACCACATAAAATTGAGGAGAAACTCAAAACTGTTATTAAAAAGTATAATATATTCAATATGAAATATTTTTTATTTTTCTATACTGTATATAGTCAGTGAAACATTTTTCAGTGTTTAACAAACTCATTTGCTCATTGTCCGTATTCTTTTGAAGTCTTTCAATTTGATATCAAGCCTTGAAGGGCAAATACTTAATGTAATTCATGAGGTATATGATTCTATAAATATAATTCAGTAATTCATATAAAGTATATAATTCATATCAATTATATAAAATAAACAGCTGCACTGGAAACAATGTTTAGCACAGCCTTGTATGCTTAATTTAAACAAGAAAAAAAATGTTTATCCTAAAACATTAATTCATTGTTATAGAAAGCAAACAAGTACAAAAAAAATACAATTTTATTACAATTCCAATTATAATTCCAAGCGGAAAATGATTTCTTAGAATTAGAAGGTTGCATCTGCATTTGCTCTTTTTTTAAAAGAAGATTTAGAGTACATTTAGCGTCTCTGTCATGTTCATGTGAGAGAACTGTAAGAGAACATAATGCTTGTTTTTATGGAATGCATAAACTTTGACACACAATATCTCCAAATCATACAGAATGCAGATAGAACCTTGTAATTATAAGGTGACGTTACAATTAAAACTTTTATTTTGGATGTAATGACGTTATTACATTGTTATAACATTGTATTTACATTTGAGATGTAATATGTAAATACAAAATTTTATCTTGTGTGCAATTACTGTGTTGTCACATTGTATTTACTATGTCATTGCATTGTAACTACATTTATAATACATTGTAAATACACACAAGATAATATTTATAAACATGATTCTTTGTATATTTCAAGTACAGTATTTGTGTATTTACGTGTACCTAGACACAGTATATATGTAATTACAAACTTTTAAAATTATTATAAATGTCATTTTTGTTTCATATATTGCTTGTACAGTATTTGGTTATTTATAGTTGTATGCGTAAATATACACAGTACTCATGTAAATACAAACTGAATTACATTAGAATTAAGTTTGTCTTAATTATCATTAAAAAATTAAATTATTATTAAATTAATATACAATTTGCATTTATTCATTCATTCATTTTCTTTTTGGCTTAGTCCCTTTATTAATCTGGGGTCGCCACAGTGGAATGAACCGCCAACTTATCCAGCATTTTTTTTACGCAGCGGATGCCCTTCCAGCTGCAACCCATCTCTGGGAAACATCCATACACACTCATTCACACTCGTACACTACGGACAATTTAGCCTACTCAATTCACCTATACCACATGCCTTTGGACTTGTGGGGGAAACCAGAGCACCCGGAGGAGACCCACACAACCACAGGGAGAACATGCAAACTCCACACAGAAATGCCAACTGACCCAGCTGAGGCTTGAACCAGCGACCTTCTTGCTTTGAGGCGAACGTGCTACTCACTACGCCACCGTGGCACCCATTCATATTGATCTGTATACAATTTATTTTTTAATTTAATATACTTATCTACATTTTATAAATCATTATGGCATTGATTTTTTTTTTTAATTTAATTTAATTTTATTATGAATACAGCTTCCCCTTTAGTGTTCAACCTTTTCTCTGCCCTTTTCTCTTCAATCATATTCTGCTTACACATTTTTGGATATTAGTGAATTATTATTATTATTATTATTATTATTATTATTATTATTATTATTATTCATTCATTCATTTTATTTTCGGCTTAGTCCCTTTATTAATCCTTCATTAACCCTTTATTAATTTAGCTTACCCAGTTTACCTGTATCGCATACAGTATCTTTGGACTGTGGGGGAAACCGGAGCACCCGGAGGAAACCCATGCGAACACGGGGAGAACATGCAAACCCCACACAGAAACGCCAACTGACCCAGCCAAGGCTCGAACCAGCGACCTTCTTGCTATGAGGCGACAGCACTACCTACTGTGCCACCGTGTCGCCCTCATCATTATTATTATTATTTTTTGTTATTATTAGTATTATTATTATTATTATTATATTTAAATTATTTTTTGTAAAAATATCTTCAGTTTAGTATATTGTGGCTCATTTGCATATTTAATAGAAATAAAATAATATTTAGTGTCTATTTAAATCTTTGATTGCATTTTTTTGTCTTTCAGATGCTTAATGTCATAATCAGTGTTGAAAACATCAAATCATGATGCCTTTTTTCTTTCCTTTTTTTCTTTTCTTTTCTTTTCTTTTCTTTTAAAAAATTGTTTAATTCCATTAATGATATTATTTCAAAATCAAAGGAACTGAATGGTTTTAAAAAGTATAGATAAATCTGGTCAAATTCTTGCCAAGAAAAAAAAACTTCCATTTTAAATATGTAATTAAAAAAATAAAACAAAAACAATAGTTATTGAGGGTTGTGGGCAGAAGGTAAATATACAAAATGGTATTATGTTAAAGTTGCTATGGGTAATTTCCTTATATATTATATATCTATATTAACTAATGCAATATATTTTTTGTCTGTTTTATAATGAACTTATATTAAAATCAGAAACAATCCCGTTTATAAATGAATGGAGTTCAGTGGAGCACCAGTTTTTGCCAATGTTTTCTGCATTGTCTTCTGTCCATCGAGTGACAGTATTTACATTTTTAAAAATCTGATTAATTTACAGGTAGACTTAATTGAAACCTTTAATTTCAGTTTGCTGTATTTGTAACTGTGCTGTAAAACAAATTAAAAAAAGGTTATACGTCAAATTTGAAATGACAGTCTCTGTTAAAGGGATTTTCCCCAACCCTCTCCATCACTCTCTTCTCTGATGGAATGCTAGGCCAAAATAAAGGTTACCATGGACCAACTTTGGCCCACGGGCCCTAGTTTGGCCACCTCTGCTTTAGAGATCACCCTGGAGTGTTAAATCCCTGGAGTGTTACTGGGAGTTATTACAAGATTTTTTTTGTTGTTTTGTTTGTTTTAACTTTTATGACTTTGCAAAAATATATATTTTTCTTTTTAATGCAGTGCCACAGCACAGCCTTTATCATGTTTCACTGTTTATGTGACCAGCAGGTGGCAACATTGCATGTATCTGCTTTGTATTTCTGTAATCACTCATTCCTAATGTAACACACAGTTAAAAAGTTGCTTTTGCACATAATCAGAGTAAGTGAATGATATTTAGTGAAGACTTGTCATGTCTCACCGTCTTCTAGCTCTCGGCGTCATCTGTAACTCCACTTAATCCCCTCTTTCATTAACTTGAGATAAACTCTGAAAGCTCATTCATCATCGGCCGCCATGACAGACGAGAGGCAAATGTATTTTTAGAGAACGAAAGGGGCAACCCAGAGCTGTAATTATAAACGTAGTTCAAATATTGTTTTCATTACATTACAAAGCAAAAAAGAAAAAAAAATGTTTTTCCCACTCACTTCAAAGTGCTAAGTGAGGACTAAACCACAGCACTGGAACGTAACATTTTAGTCTTAATGAAGTACAAATGCGGAAAGTGTGCAAAGTTGGAGACGTCTAGAGCTTGTCGACAGTGACTTGTGTCGATTATCCATCTCAGATAATTATGACCCCTAGATGGAAAATAAAGCCATAGAGAACTTTGAAGTCAATTGGGAAACGTCATATCCGCATAGTCTGCGTTTATTATAGTTTGCTGCAGCGCGAGTGTGTGATTATGGAATTATAACTTTAACATCTTCTGAAATGTTCAAAATAGATAAATGTGTGCAACATGAAAATAACACTGCTGTATAACACAGAGACAGAATGACAAGTTTTTTTTTTTTTATTTTTTATTTTTTTAAGTTAGGTCATTGTTTCACTATTTGCAACACATCTCATAAAACAATAGTTATTTGTATAGCAGTGTTATAATGGTGAGATAACTGTATATTTGTGTTCATATTCATGTCATTGTATATTCATATTGCAGTCCCATTTATATTAAGTGGTCTTACAGGGATAGTTACGGTGGCCGAGAGAGGTTAACGCGCTGCAATTTAAAAAAGCTCATGCAATAACAAAAAACACCAGCAAATTAGGAAACGATCTTCATCAATTTGACAGTACACCTGTTGCAAATTGTCACAACACGGACAACGGAAGAAACGCGCAGCAAATTGGTCAAAACACAAACAACAAAAGAAAACACAACGGAAGAAACGCGCAGCAAGTTGGTCAAAACACAGCGGAAATGTATCAAGAGGACCCAAAAACATGACGGACACAGCTGAGATACAGACCTGCCGTGACTTGTTCAGTGAAGTGATTGGTGGCCTTTGAAAGGTGTAATATCCTGATTACACGATTCCATTGTCATTTGTAAATTATCAGTCTAATAATGATCAACTAAAACGTTGCGTTATTAAATAAATTAACTACATCCGTATTTCAGCTGTGTCCGTCAGGTTTTTGGGTCCACTTGAAACATTTCTGTTGTGTTTTGACCAACTTACTGCGCGTTTCTTCCGTTGTGTTTTCTTTTGTTGTTTGTGTTTTGACCAACTTGCTGCGCGTTTCTTCCGTTGTGTTTTCTTTTGTTGTTTGTGTTTTGACGAATTTGCTGCGAGTTTCTTCCGTTGTCCGTGTTGTGACAATTTGAAACAGGTGTACTGTCATATTGATAAAGATCGCTTCCTAATTTGCTGGTGTTTTTTGTTATTGCATGTGCTTTCTTAAATTGCAGCGCGTTAACCTATCTCGGCCACCATAGATAGTGCATTCAAAAATGAAAATTCTGTCATCATTTACTTGTTTCAAATCTGTTTGACTTTCTTTCTTCTGTTGAACACAAAAGAAGCTTTTTCAAAAATTGTTGGAAACCTGTAAACATTGACTTCCATAGTATGTGTTTGCTTCAGAATATCTAAATATTTTAAGCACTTTTTAGAGTGACTAAATAGTGTGTAAATCTACATTTTAAGGTGAACCATCTTAACCATTGCTATGCTCTTACATTTAAATGAATCATTTTGGTACAGTGCACTAATGCACATACATGTCTTTTATAATACACCATTTAAAAAAAAAATCATTAAGTTACTTTTTTAATTACACTGTTGGTCCATCTTAACCTACACATACCACCAAATTGTTCCCTAACTGTACCCTCAACAGCACCACACAGTATGGCAAGTACCTTGTTAAGGCCACCTAATAAAAAGTAGTACCTACTGTACATATACTGTGTATATATATATATATATATATATATATATATATATATATATATATATATATATATATATATATATATTGCCTTAACTGACATGGAAACTGTCTAGAACTCACACACATAAAGAGATCGAGGCCTGGTGCTTCACTTAGTGTGAACAATTACAGGCTGAAATTCCTTGTCATCACTCGTGTCTTTGTTTGGATAATACTTTCCACCTCAGACAAGGGTCTCTGTATATCTACAGTTCATGAGTTCTTCCTACTGAATGTATGCATGACTGATGCAAAAAGTACGCACACACGCACATTGCGTCTTGTTTTGTCTGCATTGTCTGCAATGTGCAGTCGCTGGTATTTTGCTTTTCAGTGTTATCAAATAGTTTGGTAGTGTTTGTATGGGGTAGTTGAGGAATTCTCTGAACTGAGAGATTAAACCGTGTTCTTTGTAGTGGCTACATCTAAAATGTAATCTAGTGTGGCTTTGAGTCACAATATACTGCATATTTGCACCCAGGCTGTGTGTACATAAACATTTATTGTCAAGGGTGATGACTGATGTTGTCATTTTTCTTACTGAGCATTTAGATCTGCTACAAAACCCTTGTGAAATTCTTGTACTGCATACATGCAAACATACATACATGCTGCCTGGCAGGTGATTTTTAAAACAAGATGCTAATTAAAAATATATATATTTTAAGAATTGTGAACATGAAGCAGGGCGCCACGGTGGTGTAGTGGGTAGCACTTTTGCCTCACAGCAAGAGTGTCGCTGGTTTGAGCCCTGGCTGGGTCAGTTGGCAATTCTGTGTGGAGTTTGCATGTTCTCCCCGTGGTTGTGTGGGTCTCCTCCTGGTGCTCCAGTTTCCCCACAAGTCCAAAGACATGTGGTGTAGGTGAATTGGGTGAGCTAAATTGTCCGTAGTGTATGAGTGTGTATGGATGTTTCCCAGAGACGGGTTGCAACTGGAAGGGCATCCGCTGTGTAAAACAAATGCTTAATAAGTTGGTGGTTCATTCCACTGTGGCGATCCCAGATTAATAAAGGGACTAAGCCGAAAAGAAAATGAATGAATGAATGGATGAACATGAAGCTAAATTCTGGGTAATATAGTTCAAGTTTTTTTGTTTTTTGTAGTCCACAAAAATATCTCTTTAATTGGCCAAAAGTGTCTGTTATGATATTTTACAGCTGTCTCAAACATATAATATGTTATGCATTGCTCTGCATATTTGTAAATTTAGCAATAAATTTAGTCACCAATAATTGATGCACTTACAGTATTTCATTCATTCATTCATTCATTCATTCATTCATTCATTTTCTTTTCGGCCTAACTCTTTATTATCTCTTTATTATCCCTTATCCCTTTATAGCCCCACCATGACGCCTCACTTACAGTATTTCATTAAATTACATTTTAAAGTGTTAAAGATTTAACATTGTTGCAAAATTATATATTTTATCTCTTATGGGAGCTACTTAATAATTCTTATGGTAGCTACTAATATTTATCTTAAAATATATATATTTTAAAAAGCATTGAGGACGAATTAAAAGAAATAATTCTGTCTTCAGAAATAAAACAATCACTATTTTCATGTGTTTCACAATTATTATACTACATTCAGATGTTCTTACTGTGTTAAATATCACTTGGGAAATATGTGAAAAAGTTTCAGAGAAGGGCTAATAATCTTACCATTCATTCATTCATTCATTCATTCATTCATTCATTTATGCATTCATTCATTTTCTTTTTCAGCTTAGTCCTTTTATTAATCTGGGATCGCCACAGCGAAATGAACCGCCAACTTATCCAGCATATGTTTTACGCAGCGGATGCCCTTCCAGCTGCAACCCGTCACTGGGAAACATCCATACACACTCATTTAAACACATACACTACGAACAATTGGTAACACTTTATTTTGATGGTCCATCTGAGTATTAGTAGACTGTCTGCTTAATATCTGTTGATACTGACATTTAACAGACATTTAACTGACTATAAGAAACTTTGCAAGTACATGTAACATTCTAACATTCTACTTATAATCTAATGAGAATTAGTTGCAATGTAACTCAAATTGAACAAAAGAACCATCAAAATAAAGTGTGACCAAACAATTTAGCCTACCCAATTCTACCACGTCTTTGGACTGTGGGGTAAACAGGAGCACTCAGAGAAAACCCACGCGGTCACAGGGAGAACGTGCAAACTCCACACAGAAATACCAACTGACCCAGCTAAGGCTTGAACCAGTGACCTTCTTGCTGTGAGGCGACAGCGCTTTTTATACTGTGTAATTTTTTTATTTATTTTTTTGTCTTTCATCACAAGAAAGCATTAAGTCAGCAATGGGTCTATGAGGCTAATAGCCTTTTTTTCCACATTGTCCAGTTGATTATTGGATTTAAAATACAACCGACTAAATTGAGTACAATGTTAACAAGATTATTTTTAAAGCCTCGCCACCCTCTTTCTCTTACATAGTTAACAGGCCCTACATTTTCTGAAAGGACTCTTAGAAATGACAGTGAAATTTGTGTCTTCATGCCATGTATTATTTTGCTGTCCTGGCAGATTTCTTAAGGAACAGAAGTGTAGCATTTAAAGAGCCTGCAGACACCTTTGTTTCCTTTTGCGTCAGTTCTTTCCAAACTGAACAGAAGAAAAGCTCACTCTGCAGTCTCTCTGGCTTTACTATGGCATCAGTTCAGATCCCTGTCAGGCCGATGAAGGACTTTTCCAAGTCTTAAAGTCCACTTCTGGCTTGGGCACTGGTGCATTTGTGAAACAAGCAGCTTTAAGCCCACATAAAAGAAGAAATTAGCCAAAGCTCTGTGGGAAAACACTTAGAAAAGACGTCCAGTGGAAGACCAATTAATTAGGATGGGTTTTTATGGGCACCAGTGGCTTCTCACACATCAGACCCTTTATGGAAAAGACCTCAGTGAGCTTGCATTGAGAATATTGGCCAATGATTTTTGATAGGAGTGTTTGTTTTGTATTCAGCATTATTAGGTCCAAATTTAAGATACATGTTTGTTAAGGAAAAGCTGAAAGACATACAGTCAGTTGTTATCGCAGATTGTTACACAGCTGTCTGGAATACTCAATTGTAATTTTTAAGTTACAACATTCCAAGGCATGCTATTCTTAGAGAACAACCACTAAATAACAGGCTCATCTGGGAACTTCGAATCACTTAGACCAGTGGTTCTCAAACTGTGGTACGCGTACCACTAGTGGTACGCGGGACTTCTTCCAGTGGTACGTGGAATAATCTCTGAATAATAAAAGAATAAAATGAATACACTTTTTAAACCCTTTGACGCGTCCGATAACACCGTGATCTAAATGCATTGGCTGTTCCCTGAAGCGTACGAATACACCGGAGTGCTTAGAATGTTTACTTTAGTGCATCGCGTCATCAAACGTTAAAAAAATCAGTCTGCTTGGCGCGGAGGAAGAAAAAGAGGCGCGCGCGCTTGCGGAGGGTTGTGTGGAGGAGATTCACACGCGCTAGTGAAGCCCTTCAGCAGACCAGTCCTGTTGTGTTGAGATTTCAGTTAATAACTCGGGAATACTGCACATATGAATTGGTCAAGCACTGTATATGTGTATGTAAGGGATAATCAACGGCTTGCCGTGCGTTAATGCACGACGCGCAGGCAGACAGAGAGATAGAGAGCATGTGTCAGTGCTGTTTATTCATGCTAATATTATTATACGATTTCATCAGTCCGATCATGGGTGGACAATTGAGACATTCTCAGTCAGATGAGTATTTTTCTAATTTTACGGATTTCCTGTCCGACAGTAACAGTTCTCATCGGTTTCACATGCGAGTTGCTATAGTAACTATAAACATTTGGAAAAAGCGCATTTATTTTGAACTGTGATCAAAACTAACTGGAACTACCTGTGCGTTGCACACCCTCCAGCCAATCAGAATCAAGAATATCAACAGACTATGGAATTTCTGCATTAATCACTGGCTTTTCTGACACACACAGGCCTGCTGTAAATGACGAGCAGTAAGCAGATCTAATTTCTAATTTAAATATGTAATTCCGAATCGTATCAAAATACAAGTTAACGTTTAGATATCAAAGTTATGTTATATGTACATGCAATATATATCTCAAAAGGTATAAAAAATGTATGTATATACGTATATGACATGTAACCTATATTCATCAGGTCCAAGCAACATTTGCAGGTTTTGATGAATAGGCTACTATACATTAATACTTTACATGTACAGCAGTTTTCTTTTTATTATTTTAGAACAGTGCCATTTTTAAATCACTTTTAAAAGCACATTTTAATTTTAAATGGTAAAGTTATTTTTTTACTCTGCAAGCACAGTTAATGTTCAAACTATTTATAATGTGTAAAGTGGCTGACAATAATACATATTCTTAATAAAAGGAATTGATTTGTCTTTTTTTTAACTGTGCAGTTATTTGTCTTTTTTTTAACTGTGCAGTTCTGTCGCTGCTTAATTAGGCCTACTGCGCTACTGTATTTTTATACCGGTCATTATAGTGGTACTTGGAGAGACAATTTTTTTCTGAGGTGGTACTTGGTGAAAAAAGTTTGAGAACCACTGACTTAGACCGTCACTGAATATGTTCACATCCACATTCATTTGTATCTGCTTGTTTATCTCAGTTTTTGACTCTTTGATGCTGTCTTGTGAATGAATTATACCTAGGTTAGTTCTGTAAAAGCTTTATTCAGCCAGTTTCATTTCTGTCAACTTTGTGTTTTTGACTATTAGGTGCCATCTTGTGCCTTAAGAATGCACAAGTTAGTGTATGATCAATCAGCTGTTTTTGTTTCTGTCAGCTTTGCATTTAATTAAAGAATTAACAAATTATTATGGCTCATAGTAATACTTTCTCTATCTCTTTTATGTTAGATTGTTTTTGCTGATCAAATGCCCTTCAGTTTTATACAACAGCCCTCTGCTACAATTTGGGCTGCCAATTAGTCTGTGATGTACATTATTCCTAATGTAAACAGCGATATCAGCATCCCAATGCAAAGCGAAAGGCTGTTGTATGAGACTAAAGTGTTTAATTCTGCAAAAACAACTACCTGGATGCACTTCATACCAACTGTTACACGGCTGCTTTCCACAAAATGTAAAAATTAGGCACAAAGCACTATTCTGAGTCATAATAGTTTATAAATTCTTTAATTAAAGGCAAAGCTAGCAAAAATGAAAAATGGCTGAATGGATCATACACTAACTTGCATTTTGTTCAGTCACAAGATAGCGCCAACAGTGGTGGGCTGTTGTATAAGACTGAAAACAACTGCCTGGATGTACTTTATCCTAATTTTTACCTGGATACTTGACACAAAACATTGTTCTGAGGCGTAATAGTTCATTGATTCTTTAAAGGGGTGGTCCAGAGTGTAAGTTTAAGGCTTGGTTGTGTCTATAAGATGCAAAGCAATGTGTGCTCATGCTTCATTTGTAAAAGATCACATAATTTTTTCATATATCTTACTTCGTATATATACAGCAACAACTGTCATATTTTCTAGTTTCTCCAAAAGGCCTGCCCTCAAGAGGCTCTGATTGGTCAGCTAAAATAATGTGCTGTGATTTGCAGCTTGGCCCATGTCACCTGGAAAAGTATCACGCCTTTACATGCACAGGCTTTGACTGACAGTATTGAGACAGCAGAGACAGAGTAGCTGTTAGAATCAGTTTGTGCCTGAATCAGACAGAAAATGAAAAGCATGAACCTAATGTTTTTTCACTAAATTACTTTGTACTTGGGATTGTACTTGTGAGGCAGAGAGCTTAAAAACACTATTGGTTGGGTTTAGGGAAAGGTTTAGGTCAGTCGTTTGCTAGGTGGTCTGCACGACAAGCCTTGCCTTCTCAATGACGTGTACAAAGATGTGCATCTGAAATGTATAGCATAACACCATAAGTAAGGTATTTCAGATTCACAATAATGTACAAAGTGCCCTCTAGTGGATTTTTCATCAGAAACATGCATCAAACTGTACCCAGAGCAATGTATTAAAGTATATATATTCATAAATGTGCTGAGGCATGTATTTCCAAAGAGCTTTGGCTTTCTTCCCACTTAATTTAGGTGTTGTTTCTAGAATTGTATTCATTCATTCATTCATTCATTCATTCATTCATTCATTCATTCAGTCAATCAGTCAGTCATTTATGCATTTATGCACTTATTTATTATTAACTTAACAGATTTCTGAACCTATTTTCTTTACCTTGTTTATTATAGATTTCTCTGCCAATCCATAGCAACATAAACATTTAACCCTGCCATACTGTTCCAAGTTACCCCTTTAGCGCTAAACCACACACCGTGTCGCCCAGTCCGAAAAGAGAGAGTTTCCCACGCGGACATCTGCGTTCTCTTTTACAATGCTTTGTGTGTGTTTGCGTGAGTGAGTGTGTGCATGTACATGTGTGTGTCCATGTGTGCGTGTGTGCATGAGGTGGCCTCTGGCTCTCTCTCTCAGCTGGATCAGACCTGTGATGATGAATGAGGCATATAATATCACCACACTCACTGCTATTTCATGAACAATGCAGCGTCCACGTTGCTGTGCCAAGCAGAGCCCCCCTTTCATACAAACATAGACTCTATGTTTCATGATCATCCAGTTATACATTTATAATGATGAGGGATGCAAACTTGTTAAAGTTTGCATCCCTCATCACTGTTAACTGTTGCAAAAATGCAACAGTTATATAAAATATAGGCTTTCTTTGAGAGTCAAACAGCACGTCAAAATGTTATTGGTAATAATCTACTCATTATTCCTCAAAACACACCAAAATATTAAAAATTATTTTATTATTAAATGAGATAACTGCATTACATATATCAAATTGCTTTACTTAAGTATGCTTATATATAACATAAAGCACTGAAAATAGCTTACCCACCATTAAAGTAGGCACACTGAATTTAAGAACAAACAATGCGATGTTACCAGATATTGCTGCGATAAATATTGTATTTTCCCAAAAGGATACAGAATCACTAACTCAACCTTCATCTTGCCATTTTATTAACACCCTAATTACTTAATTACAGCTGTTTTGTTAAGTATTAAAAACAAATTAAATGAGAAAACTTACAAAAGTGAATCTGGCACCCCTGAAATTCACTCATCAGCTGCAAGTAATGTATTTGACATATGTGTTCAGCGACTTGACTTTAAATCATTTTTCTTCTTAGACCTTTTTGTTTTTGAACATGAAAAATGTTCTGAGATATGAACCTAGATGACCTCATAGCTGGCTATGGGCCAGGTGTTAATCCCATGTAGCGTACAAACACAAAAACTTGTGTTTGGGGGCTTTTAATTGCTTCTCATAAGTTGTTTCCCACAGGGCCCCTTCCCACATTAACAAAAAGTCGAGGCGATTGAGAGATGTAAAGTGAGAATTCCGTGAATGAAGTGGTCAAGTCTAATCCCTGCCATTAGCTACACTTACTTGTATTACAAGGTGCTGTGTTTTTGGGTGTCCTTCCACATAGTCAGCTGGTATAAGTGGTGCAGATGGTACATAATACCTACAGCCACAGGCACGGGTGGGAGACGCTGATCCTCATCTTGCTGGATCATGATGTTGGTGCATTTGGGAACGAAACTGCCTGTGAGAAACATGCTTTGTAAGAAGTAGTGTTATAAAACAACTCTGGCTGCTGAAATCAGATTTGATGAGGCATGACAAAGCTGTTACACGCACACCTGGAAAAAAAAACAAATAAAAAAACACGATAACTCTTGAAACTTTTTAGTTGCTGTTTTAATTTAAGTGTGTTATATTGGCCAAGATTGCATTTATTTAATTAAACATACACAGAAACAGTACTGTTGTGACAATCTAAAACAAAAATACATTATTCAAATGCCTTTCAGCCTTCCACTTCTTGCGCTAAAGTTGTTAAGGGTTTTGAATAGAAAAATTGCATTATATACACATACATATATACATTGTGACTGTGAAAATACATGTTTGTAGGTTATGTTCAGTTTATGAGATAATTAAGAAATCAAAATGTAGAAATGAAAAATATACATAATAAAATATTCAAATAGAGCCAGATTTAACTTTTTACTCCTGACAACCCTTATATGTATGCACGAATGAATGCATAAATGTATGTATGAATGTATGTATGTTTTATTACTTACTATTTTAAAATTTTCTTTTTTCAGTTGCTTGTTTCGTTCAAACAAGCTCATTTTAAAGCTCTGCTGACTACTTAATTGTGGTCAGTTGTTCAATATCTTAATTATTTTTTTTTTTTTGCATAAAAGCTATTCAATTTTACAGTATAATTTGCTTTGTTATAGATTACCAATTTTCTACACATTATGTTCATGGTAAAAATAATATTCATTCATTCATTTTTGTTTTCACCTTAGACCTTTTATTAATATGGGGTCGCCACAGCGGAATGAACCACCAACTTATCCAACATATGTTTTAGGCAGGTGGTTCCCTTCCAGCTGCAACTCATCACTGGGAAACAAGCATACATTCTCATTCACACACATACATTTCAGCTTACCCAATTCACCTGTACCACATATCTTTGGACTTGTGGGGAAACCAGAGCACCTGGAGGAAACCCATGCAAACACGGGGAGAACATGCGAATTCCACACAGAAATGCCAACTGACTCAGCCGAGGCTCAAACCAGTGACCTTCTTGCTGTGGGGCGACAGTGCTACTCACTGCGCCTCTGTGTTGCCCCATTGTAATAATAACAATAATAATAATAATAATAATAATAATAATAGAGAAAAAAATCAAGTAAATTTTTACAACAAGTATTATTGGTTAGACTTTATTTTGATGGTCCCTATTGCACATTTTGTTGACTAAAAGTTGCATTGCATTTACATGCCAATTACGTGTCATTTGAGTATAGTAGACTGTCTGCTTAATATCAGCTTATACTACTCCTTCAACAGGCATTTAACTGATTATAAGAAACTTTACAAGTACATGTCAACTTACACTAACCCTAACCCTAACCACAACCTAACAGTCTACTTATAGTGAGAATTAGTGGATATGTAGATGCAATATAACTTAAAATCAACAAAATGTGTTAAAGGGACCATGAAAATAAAGTGATACCATATTATTTAATTGTATATCTGTCAAAGTGAAAGGTTTTTCAATTCCTTTTAATCATTCAAAATAAAATAAAACCTAGTAAAATCACCTATTCTTATTTTATATTTTCAGGTTAGAATTAGTATACAGAATTCACCACTTCAAGAAAGCAGAAAATCCCAACAGATCTCTATATGATAGTTGTCAGTTCTGCTCAGCGAAGTAAGCAAGCTTAAGTCTGGGAACGGGCTTGTTGCGTGTAGTGGAGGAGCAGCTGTAGAGTCGCTCTGCACCTGTTTTCTTGGTGCAGGACAGCCGTCTGTGAACATATGCTGTGACCTCAGAGGGTATTGAGTTGCCCGTCTCAGTGCTTCTGGATTTCTGTATCTCTCTCTCCATGCATTCTGTCTCCTCTGCTGTCCTGTTCTTGGTCTGTCACGAATATGATCTGCTTAATCATGTACAGTAGATTCAGTCAGATTTACTGAGGAAAAAAAAAAAAAAAAAGAGTTGATTGTGCTGTCATTTATTGTGGTGGAATTTTAATAATAATAATAATAATAATAATAATAATAATAATAATAATAATAATAATGATAATAATAATAATAATAATAATAATAATAATGGGCGCCACGGTGGCCTAGTGGTTAGCACGTTCGCCTCACAGCAAGAAGGTCGCTGGTTCGATCCCCGGCTGGGCCAGTTGGCAT
>CAIGQQ010037704.1:655781-669665 GCA_903798035.1 Danio albolineatus | reverse complement strand
GTGAAAATGTGTATTTTGGATTGATTGACTGAATGATTGATTGTTTGATTTATAGAAATAATTTACAGTTTAAACCCCCCAAAAACAGACCAGTCTGTCAGATGATGAAGAGCCGGAGTCAGAGACTTAAATAAATAGTTTCCTGAAAATAGTTTGCAGTTTCATCAGCAGAAGCTAGCTTTTACACTCGCAACGAGTTCTTAGGCCGCTCTGCTTACAATCATAAATCAACAACAATTATACTCTTGCATAATGTCATTAACTGCATCATACATGTAGGTGTTTTAACCTGATTGGTTAAAGCACAGATAAACTTAGAAGATTTCCATGTGTGCATACAACTCTGAACAATATCTCAATATCTCAAGCATACAAATGTCAGACATACACTAGGCTGTTTAGAGCTGATCCCAGGACCTGTTAAAGTATCCACAATCGAATAGAACACACAACACACATATACACACACACACACCCTCAAAGCAATATCTGTTTGAATACAGTGTACTCTCAGCCTTCTTTATCAACTTGGTTAAAAATCTACATGTTCTGCAATCTACATTTAGGCCTCTATATTCTCACTACAAGAAGTCTATCTTGAATAATAAAAAGGAAAACCACTTTAAACAGAATTAAAGAGCCCCTATTATGGGTTTTTGAAAATGAGCTTGTATGCAGTGTGTCACAGTGAAGTGAAATGTCCAGCTGAGGCTTAAATCTGAAAGTGCACAGTGTTTAAAACTATTGATTCATCTATAAAAGAGTCGACTCATAGTTCCTCAAACGAGTCGCCGTGCTAACGAGTCTTTAGCCATTTCGGCATGACGTGAAAACGAAACATAAGCCCCGCCCATTTATGCGTGCGCAGATTCGAAATCCCCAGCCCCACTCACAAACAACAGCGGTGCGGAAAAAGTTGCCAGATCGGGCGGTTTTAAATTTGATTGTGCAGGTAAAAACCTTTTGGACAGGGTTTGGGCTGAAATCAGTCAGCAACATCTGGCAACACAGTGAAGAGCACCGTGCTTAGCTGGATATTGGAAGTGTGCAGAGAACCCAGAGATGAGACTTTGAAGAGTTAGTAGTTTCTGCAGAAATAGCTCTGCATTAAACACAGCCATGAGCTGTTCCCCCTCCGAGGAGTGCTTACAACGGAGAATTAGGAGCACCAGGACATTTCCCTTGTCTGCTATCCAGCAAGTGTGAGTAAGTGCGATTAAAACGGTCGCCTCATTGTTTTCTCTAGCTTGTAAATGATGCATTTAACTGTGTTTTGTAACTTGTAACCACTTGTAGTGTCTCTGGTTAACTTGTATTCTCATATCGCGTCTAAAAGCACGTTGTAAACGCGACGCGTGCCGCTGTGTTTACGGATTAAAATGCGTTTGAGCTCGTGTTCCTCTGCTGTGTGTCGTTGCCATGGCCACCATGAGCTCTGCTACACACGTGCGGCCGTGCTGTTTATAATGGTTCAGCTTTTGCCGCTGTGTGCACTAATACTGAATGTGTGTCGCTGTTTTTACTTCTGGTTTAGAATTAGAGTGATATGCTGGGAGATCGGGGGTTAGTTTTCGGGGTGAGGTGCCTGAAATACGGGCGACTCCCGTTAAAAGCGAGTGTTAGCAGATTAGCTCACGCACACGATATGACTTCAATGTTGATAAGCCGTGGTGGGCATTCTCTCACGCTGAGCGCTGTCGACCAATCGCAACAGACTGAGTCATCGGTCCAATCAGCGCAGTTTAGCATCGCGCGAAGGAGGGGTTTTGGAACAAATGAATCGCTGAACGATTCATATAGGAGTCGCTGGGATAATGAGGTAAAAATAAAGGCATATTATACGACAATGAAAGTGTTTTTTGACCATGCAATCAGATCAGCCTGCTGTTGGAGACCCCCAAAACCAATATATGACCCTTTTCAATGTATAATATGGGCTCTTTAAGACATAATAATAATATAAAAAGTCACTTTAGACAGGATTAACACATAGCATTACAATATAAACAGTTGTTTCCAATTCTTCAAGAATGAAGGTCCACTTAACAGGTCTTCCTGACCTCTGACCTGATTTGGGAACTCCTGAAAATAGAATTTTGACAGACGAAGATAAGGACAAAGACTCTCCATGTGAACATCCCTAAACATATTCCAAAACTAGGAGATGTTTGACTTTATTCATTTGTCAAAATCATAAAAATAAATAAATACTGATTCAAATAATCATATGAATAAAGTAATGAGTAAAAAGGATAAACGTTGATCCTTGCTGAGATGGACTGGAAAACCGATCCGAAATCCAAATCCATTGATTGATTGATTGATTAATTGATTGACGTGTGTATGTTTCTTATGATAATTTCACAGCTACAATTTTGTTATAGTCTTAATATTTAATTGCTGTATCTACAGATGGCCATCTTCATGTTATTCACCTGTAACCTTGATTCATCAGACCAGCCCACTTTTTCCACTCATCCATGGTTTCGAAAAAGCATCCAGATTTGATGATCTTGGGCTTCATTCATGTGCTGCTAATGACAGCATGCAGCTACTGTACGTAGTCACCAGTGTTGTAGCTGCTGGTGATTTGTCAAGACATTTTTGTCCTTATAGCTATGTGGAACTAATTTCATTTGCATCTGATCCAATGCTTTTTGTTTTGTTTTGTTTTGATTTTTGACAATTGGCTGTGAAATAACGAATTTTAGTATTGCCATGCTCATCAGCTAATCAGAATCAAGCATTATAGTATAAAAAAAACTTGTGATAATAGTTCTTTTAACAATTGATACATTTTATATATATACTATTGATAACCGATATATAATATATTAGGTTCAGAAGTGTCATTTTATAGGTAATGAAAAGGTTATTAGCTAGTAAATAAAATAATTTTTTTTTCAAAAATGTCGCTTTAGACAATTCTTAGATTTTTAGCAAGATATGTTTTCTTTTTCATCAAAACTAGCTAAATCCACATGTGCTTTTTTCAAAAACCTATAAATCCACCATTGGGTCAAGACAGTGTAATTAGTTGAAAAATCACTTAAGAGACAATTAGACATTTTTTACCAAACATAAAACACATTACACAAACCACCTAAAATTAAAAATACATAAATATGTCAAGTGGCGGTTCATTTCGCTGTGGTAACCCCTGATAAACCAGGGACAAAGCAGAAGAAAAATGAATGAATGAAATCAAGTAAGTGCATTAATAAATAACATTAAAATAATAACATTAATACATTAATCAATTCTTAATCTGTTGTCATTCTGATTTTGGGATTTAGATTTGATGTAAGTAGAGCAATGTAAACAAGTTTGATTCAAATAATGTAGTGCAAAAACATTGTGAAACATCAATATCGGTGAATTGTCCATTAATGTAATATAAATAATGAATAGTTTTATACATTATATTTATCTTTTTAAAAATAGCTTATATTAGCAAATAAACACAAGGTAGGCCTACTGGGCAAAAAGGGGATATCTATCAAACTTTTTTAGAAGCTGTCATTCATTCATTCTCACCATACTCGTGGTCTTGGTCTCTTTTTCGTCTCTTGTTTATCCTCATAGCATCCATGTGGGATAAAAGAACAGAATCTTAACTTTGTCTTTCGTGAAACCGAGTAGCCATTTAATGTATAGTAAATATCTATTCAAAATAGCGCAAAAGCATGTTATGAATGCATGCTACACTTGACTGTACAGTGTGTTCTCTTTTTCTTATAATGCACAGAGATTTGAGGTATGGGACGTTTTTATTTGCCATTCACTGACAGTCGGACAGGCTCATCCAGTTCATCAAACTCCATCTCTTAAAATTTAAAGTGGAATAAAAAGCGGTCGGAAAAGCAGTCTCCCCATAAATGCCGGCTCATCAGCGTGCTGCTACATTGAAAATGTAATATGATTCAATTTGCACCTTCTGATTGGTTGTCGGGCTATAGTGGCTTTTGCCACCAAAGGCAAGTGCCGTTTAGCAGCTTTTGCCAACAAACTGTTATTTCTAAATGCTGCGGATTTAGATAATTTGAACCAAAAAAATATGTGTTGAACATGTACTACGTGCATTACAAGGACATAAAAAAAACATCCAATGTATAGAGAAAAAAAAAAAACACCCACCTATGTACGCGAGAAAGTATTGATATCTCGAAAGCATTCTAGAAATCTGATTGTATTCATAAGGCCCATAAAAATGAAGATAATCTTTATCACTTGTTTTCTGTTTTCATTTCCTGTTTTGTAGTTTGTGGATGACCAAAGTGATCACATTTCACACTGTGATAGGGCGACTCAATGCTCGCGTCCGATGCCAGGCTCTGATAAGAGTGAATCTGCTGGGTTTGATGGCTGCCAGCCTCCTACATTCCCCATGTTTGTTTTGTTTGGCCCTTTTTGTTTAGCTTTTCATTTCTGCCCCATATCAGATTCACCAAGGATACTTTAAACATTCTTTACAGTCTACGAGATGCCGAACACATCCTCTCACTGTTGGTTTGTGGAAAGTTTATCACACCATCATTGTTTGTTTTGAAGACAGTTTAACAGTTCATTCATTTATATCACAGCCTAAACATGCAGAATTGTGGATATACACAAACTTTCTGTTTTCTATTCACCTTTAGCCTATTAAAGATGTAGGTGACTTTTCTTTCATCAGTAGAACATTAAAGAAGATTGTTTAGTTCAAGCTCTGGTCCTTGGTGATTCATACAAAGCAATAAAATCAGTTTCTGTCAGCACTTTGAGGTCAAAACAAAAGAATATGAAAGCAAAAAATGAATACCTGTGGCTCATGACGATACATTGAGCTCTTATGAAGCGAAACGATTGGTCTGTGCAAGAAACTGAACATTGTTTACAACATCGTTACCTTTGATCCAAAGCCACAGTGTTTTCATGTCAGTCAGAAGCACAGACCGATCGTTTTGCTTCATAAAACCTCAATGTTTCATTAGAAGCAACAGGGATTAATTTTGTTTTGCCAGTATACATTTTTATGACTCTCAAAGTATCTCTAGCAGCAGGCTTTCATTTTATGAATCACCAAGGACCACCATTTCAACTGAAAATCTTTAATGTCCCAGTGATGACAAAAACACACCTACATCTTGAATTTCCTGAAGCTAAATATTCCTATTAACCAAATGTACACCTGAAAGCTCTCGCCAAATAGCAACAGCTCTAAAACACGAGTAAGCCGATGCCTATCTCTGTGTCTTTGCTTTTTTTTGTTTCTTTGCCTGGGCATGTGGCTACTTGGAGAATCCATGAAACATTCTTCACATTTTCTTTAGGTTGGGCCTTAGGAATCCTTTTATCTGGACATTTGTAATCTCAAGTGGTCAGCGAGTGAAGAACATGTCACTTAACAACAGTCCGGAAAGTCTGGATGTTCAACACTGTCAGAAATTGTAATATTATACTTAAACCCTTCGTGTTTGTTCAGCAGATTCACTGATTTATTAGTGGTGTCTTTATAAACCAGTTATTCTAAAAATAAATAAATAAATAAATAAATAAATAAATAAAACTCAATTCTAAAACTAAACTACCATTTAATCGTTTAGGAGTTAGGACGATTCTAAGGGCCCATGCACTCTAGGGGCCCACAGAGATCTGCTTTATGATTAATAACAGTATTATAATGTAATATAAATTATGAATGTATCTCTAAATTACAAGTAAAACAATTTATTAGAAATAAAATATAAAAATACGGCTTATATCTGCCCCTCGTGTCTATCACAACTATCACTGTTAAATTGCACCCCCCTTCTTTCGCTGTATGGTTCAGTCCGTCAGTAGCGGGAAGAGAGTTGATCGTCAGGTAAACTGTCAAAGTAGCAATGTCCTCGAGTTTAACATCAGCTGTGTCGCCATTTTTTTAGTATAAATAGTGTAATAGTGCGTTCACACTTAAAACTCTAACAATAATGCACTTTATTTACCCGGATGATGCACTCATTCAGCCGGTAAACAGAAGTGTGTAATGATGGACACTTCACACACTCAGCGACCGCAGCTTTGAGCACGTAACAGAAGGGGCGGGGCTATCACGCGCACATGTTGGATAACTTTATTTATTTTGGACTGTGAGAGCAGTATTCTCCTGTGAGAGCTGTGTGAGAGTGATTATAGCGCCTCTTGATGGTGAATGCGTTTACACTCATGCCAGGTAGGCTATTATTTGGTATTTTTGTCATTTATTTTATTAGCTGCATCCCAAATGACACACTATACACTAAATCAATAAGACACAAAATTATACTACAATGAGACCCATAAATAAGAAATGTTCTTTTGTTTAAACTGACCATTACTTAAATAGCAAAACCCTGGCCTTCTTGCCGGCAAATAATAATAATCTTTTTTAAAACAAATTTGTATTAACAGAGTGCAAAATCCAGCACACTGCAAACCAAATAAACACAACATAAATAAATTTGAAACGGTGTGTTGATTAACCTGACAGTAACTTAAATTCCAAGTGCCAAACGCCTGGCCTTCTAGCTTACAAAATCCTCAACCAAAGTGTATTGCACATTGTATGAGACACTATTGCAGTACAGTTATTTAAATAGTGACACACTGGTGTTTTGTGTGTTTAAAAATGTTAAATTTTCAGTGAATATTTGATTACTGTTCCTTTTTGTACTACATTTAAATTTCAACAATAAATCATCTGCTAGCTACAGTCACGGCCGTTCTCTTACTAACTACTGATAAGTAGTGGACAAAATCAATAATAAAATGCATACGTCAGTATAACTACATTGCAGACAATGAGTTTGGATAGCTAGCTTGATAGTAGGGGGCCCATCCTCATATTTTTTCCATGGGGCCCAAAATTGCTAGCGGCGCCCCTTCATTTATGTAGTAACATAAAGACGGTTATAATGACTGAGGTTGGCAACAGTTACAGATCCAAATGCAGTTTAATTCATATAAGTCAGCAAACTGAAGCACACAGATAATCCAAAGGAGTAGTTGTTGTAACACATTGTATTCACACATTCACTGTGTGTGTGAGAGGTGTGTATATAGTCTATATCATTAGTCCTGAACAGCTTCATGTGTGCACGTAATCAAGAGATAATCTGGTACTGGTGTGTGAGTGAAGTCCATGATGGGATATGCAGTTCAGTTCAGTGGCAGATGTGTAGTTCAGGTGAATGACAGGGAGTGTTCTCCCATGATCTGCAAGTAACAGAGACAAAGCATGTACTTCACAGAAGTAATATTAATTAAAACATTTTACAAACATGTTATTTTTTTTGTAAGCACATGTATACATACATATGTATACACATACTGCGTATTTACATCAATACGTCGAATTGATACATTGCATGATGCAGTAGTATGGCACGGTGGCTCAGTGGTTAGCACTGCTGCCTCACAGCAAGAATGTCGCTGGTTTGAGTCCCGGTTGGGCCAGTTGGCATTTCTGTGTGGGGTTTGCATATGGGGTTTATACGTATAACCCTGGTGAATATAATATAATAACGGTGAACTGGATGAACTAAATTGGCTGTAGTGTATGAGTGTGTGTGTGAATGAGCGTATATGGATGTTTCCCAATACTAGGTTGCAGCAGGAAGTGCATCCACTGTGTAAAACATATGGTTAATTACACTGTGGCGACCTCTGAAACAGAGACTAAGCTGAAGGAAAATGAATGAATGAATGAATAATGCACTAATAAATGCAATAAAATAAATAAATAATCAATCAACATACATCGTTATTTTCTATATTATAACGTATTCCAATTCATATATTCTAAAACACTTTCTCAAGACTTCTGCTATGCATCTGCAAATATCTGTCAAATATCTATCTTAGCCTTACTAAACTATCTTCAGGGATCCACTGACCTATAATGCATCACTGCAGCAAAAGGCCATGTGATTTATTTCTTATCTTCTCGTTTCTGTCCTCTTTACTTGATGGATGAGGTGGTATACTGCAAGACCCACATTTAGAAAAACAGCTTATCTGGAAGTAGCACAATCACTCCCAGATTTCAGCTGCCCATTAAATCAGCTACATATATGATACTTCTGCGTTACATTTATGTGAAAAACTGCATCTGATCATTTGCTGGACAGGAATGGGTACTATACAACGCCTGTAATAATTTGTATTTTTGTGATGTTTGTCAAGAACTCGTTGAAAGTGTACAAACTCTAAATATTTGAGAGCCTGTTTAGAGCTGTATTTGGTGAAAATGCATCATAATACCAGGTGTAGATGTGACCTAAGTCACAAAGTAGACTTTTATTGCAAAGCTAAGCCAAATATATCCAAGATCCAACTACTTGTTATGAGTGGAGAGACCTGATCAATCACAAGATTGAGTCATTCATTGTCATTATTTTAATTGCTTACTCAAAAATGAGTAAGATGGGTAAGACTATGAAAAGAAACTAAGACAGTGGGCCAGCTCAGATCTGGATTTTAACAGTTTTATCTCTACACATGACAGAGTATTAGACAAAAATCTCATTAATATTCATAACATGATCCATATATGGTCAATTATGGATCTTCTGATTCTAGGGATATTTTATGGAGTAATAATTGAGCATATGTAGATTTTTTTTTAAACTTGCCGAAGCCATAAACCTATCAGAGAACAATTTAACCAATGACACCTTTAACAGTGATATCTCCACACTCAAATCTGAGGAAAATGTAGGTACAGTAGATTTGATATGAGAATAGACAGAAAGAAAAAAAAATAATAATAATGAGCCAAAACTTCAGAGAAGGCAACATGGAATAGCAGGTAAAGCAATAAAAAGAGACTGGTTATTTTGTTTTGTCATCGTGCTTATTACTTGCCCTGATTGCTTACAGGAATAGGCACGCGAAGATGGCAACACTGAGAAATGTGAAATGAATCAAGCCTATCATTTGCTAAGTGCAGCACTTGGTGATTTACAGTTCTGAAGTGAAGCCGCTTCAAAATAACAGTTTGAGAGTGCAGCATTGTTGAATAATAAGGTATGATAATTATCGTGCTGTAGGTCTTCATTTTCCAGTCCTCTAGGAAAATTGTGAGACTGGTAGGTTTTTACTGGATGCCCCTATTTAGATCACTCAAATTTAATGTGGCCACACAAGCATATAATGTATGACTTCATTTCACTGGCGTATGCAGTCCCCAGCCAGTTTTTTAGGTATACCTGTTTGACTTAAAAGAAGGCATGCCTCCAAACCCCACCCCATTATTGGGGATGTGCAAATAATTAGATGAGAATATGGAGGCTGTACAAATGAATATGAATTAGCCACTAAATCAGAAAGTTTCAAATTGCCTTAGAATCGCATTGCTAATTCTCTCAAGTTAGTATGGACAAAAATCTCAAAATGTGCAGCATAGGCATATGACAACTTAGCCCTATATACATTTCTGGAGATCGCAAATTATGTAGCCAGGAGTACGTATGGCTGCATTTCATCTTTAAAGTGAATGCTACGGGGTGGTATGATGTAGTTGCTTTTTGCACTAGCAGCTGACTGCTTACCCCTGTATGATCAGCTTTCCAGCTGTTACCAGCTTGTTCCGTTAGCTCGCTATGTACGTCGGCAGACTTAAGACACAAAGAGTTGACCGCGACAATGTCAAAGTCAAAAAGTAAAATAAACAAGTAAATAACAAAGTGAGAATGTGGTAAAAACTGAAAACATGGTAGAAATCAGGGGGCTTTTCTTTTTCTGGTTTGCTTTTCAGAACACTGTTGGTTGGGTTTAGGGAAGGGGTGGGTGGGGTGATCGTTTGGTCAGTCAGTCAGTCGACAGCGGCCTCTGGTGGATTTACACAAGAAGAGCAGGTGCGAATGGCACTTGTGAGGGAAAATTTGCGATGTCAAATGCTTACACAGCATCCTCTGGTGGATTCGAAAAAAACAAAAACGTAGCTCCTGCGATGTATTTCGCTATCTCCTGTATATAGGGGTACGTTTTCAGAATGAGCCTGGGTTGGAATAATGTTTGCAGCACTTTGTTGAATGTACCCCACAAAGAATTATGGCAACTCTGAAGGCAGAAGGGGGTCTAACATAGTAATAAGTGCCTAACAAATGCCGTGTGAGTGTAGTCCATGAAATAACCATTACCGGAGTAGTTTACACACCCACTTCGACCTCCGAGATTAAAAATAATAAAATAATTTTTGGTAATATTAAGTTTGACAGAGCGATGATTACTATTAGCTTTCATTGTATGCAAATATCAGCAACAGATTCTCATTTACAACAAATAAAGGATGCTGAAATATATATTTTTGGATTAACTGTCAGTATAAAAGCAATTCCTCTGTAAACAAACTCTTAATCCCAGCCTCCTGTGAGATAGGACATCATAAATGATGGGTGTTTGAGACAGCTGTACTGTTTGGCGATTAGTAGATGGTTGTCAGGTTTTAAGCGTTCCCCTATGTTACGCTCTGTCTACATTCCAGCCTGCCCATATCCTCATCCTCCCCTGATAGTGATAAGACAAATAGACTGCTTTGGCATGGTCTCATCACCTTTTATGAATAGAGACTCACTGTCTCCACTTGTTCTCATCCAGCAAAGACACTGGGTAAAAATAGAGATTTTATATGATACCGATCCATTACACAGAGTTCTTTCATAGCCTTAGCCGAGGGTTCGCTCTGAATGGAGAACATGATAGTATTTTCACTTTTATCTTCCACAGCTATCATAACTGTAGGGAGAAATGCAAGCCACTTATTTGAAATTAAACCCTCTAATGCTCAATTTTTGTCATTTTTCTAAGGCTTCAAGGGGACAGTCTAACTGCAAGAACCGATGAGGAACCAGAACGCCATGTCCCAGAGCAAGCTGTGCCAGAAGTACCTTGTAAGTACCCCAAATCAAAAATTTTAACACATTTTTGGCCTTTTGTGGCTTTATATCCTGTAATAGAGGCTCCATTAATTTAAAGAGACAGTTCACTCAAAGATAAAGATTTGGAGTTAATTTACTCACCCTTCCATTTAATTTACTTACCCAGCCATCTACTGATGATTTTCCTCCAGAAGTAGGAAATTAAAGTCGATTTTGAACTGAAATGGAGATAATTGCTATTTCAGTCGGTGTCAATAGCTACCATTATTTTGAAAGTATTATTTGAGAGTAAAAAAAAAAACAATTGAGGCCAAACAAATGTAAAACCTTATCCCCATGACAATACCTCCAGGTCTTATGAAGGTGAAGAAACCAAACTTAATTTACAACATTACCACCTTTAATTCACAGCCTCTTCGAACCACACCTGAGCATCTTCTTGAAAGTCTTAAGGATCATGTGGCACTGAAGACTTGAGTAATGGCTTTTAGCTTTTATTCACAGTTGTTAAATGTTATAATAGTTTCCAAATATTACTGTTTAGGCTGTATTTTGATCCCCCAGATCTCACAAGAAATTTACAAGACTATTTTACATATTGGCAAAAATGGGAATAATTCATTTAGTTGAAAACCCCACCCCTAAACCCAGCTATCATTGGGGGATGAGCAATTCATGATAAAATGTACTAATAAGATCATACAAATGAATATAGCCACGAAATCAAAATGCATATTTTGAAAAGAATTGTATAAAAATATTGTATTGATTGTGATCAAATGAGCTGCTTGTTGACTTTTCAAAACATTAAAAACATTACAATGCATACATACATACATAGACACACATTTAATTTTTTTTTTTTTAAAATGGGGATTTTCATAGACTTCCAATTTGAAGTGTTGAGTTAAGCATGTCTCTAAACATACTGTAACATTCAGAAAACTTTTGTCATTTTTAGATAAAAAAAATATTATTGTGATATGATTTACTGGCTGTTTTCTTGATGGGGACCAAAAAATCTAGAAAAAATCCTCTCTGGATGTCTTATTGTAGGTAATGTATCTTGAGTACTTTTTAGTCTTCTTTTTCTTTGTCCCTAAATGCTGAAGCACACATTTTAATGACAAAATGTCAATTTACAGTACATGGCATTTACATTCCTTTTCTGTACCTTGAATATTTAAAGTTAAATGATAAGAGCCATGTCAGAATAGTAATGAATGAATGTGTGAAACGGTAGCATAGTGGGTAGCACAATTGCCCAACAGCAAGAAGGTCGCTGGATCGAGCCTTGGCTGGGTCAGTTGGCATTTCTGTGTGGAGTTTGCATGTTCTCCCCGTGTTCGGGTGGGTTTCCTCCTGGTGCTCCGGTTTCCCCCACAGACATGTGGTATAGGTAAATTTGGTGAGCTAAATTGTCCGTAGTGTATGTGTGTTAATGAGTGTGTATGGATGTTTCCCAGAGATGAGTTGCAGCTGGAAGGGCATCCGCTACGTAAAACATATGCTGGATAAGTTGGTGGTTACTTCTGCTGTGGTGACCCCATTTTAATAAAGGGACTAAGCCGAAAATGAATGAATGAACTACCATTGTGCAATTAATTAGCAATAATTTAATATGAGCATTTTAAAATGTAATATAATGTAACTACAACTACAAAAGTATATGTATGTACATATGTGCATGTAAGAGGGCATTTTTAGCCTTGTATTTGCATTTGAGTGTAGAAACCATGCTTTTCTTTTCTCAGACCCCTTTGCATCACGTATCATATTCAGAAAGTGCAGATTCCTGTGAGTACTATATCATGTTATGTAGTCTGCTGAAAGGGGCAGGCTGTTAAAAATTAGTTTTTGGTTGTGAAATTTAATCTATGCATTGTCTCTTGAGGGCCCCTGTCGCTGCTGTGTGGGAGCGTATTATGAGTGAATATGTGTGTGTGTGTGTGTGGTAAAGGGCTCATTGTGTTTTTGTTCTTCTGGATCAGGTCCATTACCCGCGGTGACAGAAACCCTGACAGCAACAGAAGACCTGCAGACGGCCTCTCAGGTGACAGGGCAGGTAGGTGATCCTCACCCTGCAAAACTGTTCATTATATCACTTTCCCCAAGTCATGAATGTCTGCATCATCATCCCCATTGTAAACGCTGTCAGAGGGACAGTTAAAACCACTTATGTCATCCTCAGTATAGAGAACCAGCCCAAGCGTGACTTGACTGTTTGTCTCCATGCTTGTCAAGCTGGAGGGGACGCTTCTCTTGCCAAACAATGAACATGAGCTTTTCGTGTGAGAAAGGTACATTGTATCTGATTAAGGAGCTATTAAAAAGGCACAGGTTTTGGATGAACACAACCTTGGCTGTTTACCTGGTGATATAGCATGCAAGACTTGAATCCTTCCTGTGGAGTGTTGTGTTGATGGAAAAGTGTTCGTTTACATTCGAGAGTGAGGTCAATGAGGACACCTGTGCTGTAGAAATCCCCCATTCCATCAAATCTGTCAGCAACAGCCACCAGAGAGCAGAACAGACGTCCAAACTGGAACACAATAACGGGAGTCTGGAGCTGTTCATTTTCTTGTGTTTAAACACAGCTGAACATATCTATCTATCTATCTATCTGTCTGTCTGTCTGTCTGTCTGTCTGTCTGTCTGTCTGTCTGTCTATGTAATAATGATAAATAATTATTATCCATCCATCCATCCATCCATCCATCCATCCATCCATCCATCCATCCATCTATGCATCTATCTATCTATCTATCTATCTATCTATCTGTCTGTCTGTCTGTCTGTCTGTCTGTCTGTCTGTCTGTCTGTCCGTCCGTCCGTCCGTCTGTCTAATAATGATAAATAATTATTATCCATCCGTCCGTCCGTCCGTCCGTCCGTCCGTCTGTCTGTCTGTCTGTCTGTCTGTCCATCTAATGATGATAAATAGTTATTATCCATCCATCTATCCATCTATCTATCTATCTATCTATCTATCTATCTATCTATC
>CAIGQQ010037704.1:632304-655681 GCA_903798035.1 Danio albolineatus | reverse complement strand
TATCCATCTATCTATCTATCTATCTATCTATCTATCTATCTATCTATCTATCTATCTATCTATCTATCTATCTATCTATCTATCTATCTATCTATCTATCTATCTATCTATCTATCTATCTATCTATCCTTTTTCAAAATATTTTATCTATCTATCTATCTATCTATCTATCTATCTATCTATCTATCTATCTATCTATCTATCTATCTATCTATCTATCTATCTATCTATCTCTCTATCTATCTATCTATCTATCTATCTATCTATCTATCTATCTCTCTATCTATCTATCTATCTATCTATCTATCTATCTATCTATCTATCTATCTATCTATCTATCTAAAGATAAGAATTTTTTAGAAAAAAAATATTTTATAAAATAAATATAATTTGCTTGACAGATTTTAACAACTAGTTCAACATTTTTGTATGTAATGACTCAAATAATGAAATGAGCACTATTAGTTTTATATGGAGTGACTATTCAGCATTCACAAGTTTAGTTAATTTTGACTAACATGACATAAGCAAATGATAATGTTATAAAACAGCAGAGAGTTGTATGAAGGCAATTGATGCATGTCCAAAAGCATTTACAATCTGTTGGAAGGAATGTTAAATGCATTAACTGTTGTGCAAATGTAAACAGTGTTGTGAGAAATGCACCAAAGCGACTGAGAAAAACTGTAAAGAGATGAAATACCATTTAAAAAGACATCCTCATGTCAGTTTTGACAGTCGCACAACCCTTATATTTAGAACTAACAACTGTGCTCTCATCATACAGGAACATAGACATACAAAAACAATTAAAAAACACTTTAACTGTATTACACGTATTACACGAATTTAACTGTATACACGTTTCTATCAGAAACCCCGAACTCCCTATAACCCATCATGAAGTGGTTATTTTTCTATCAGCAGAAGAACAGAGAGTGCAGCTAATTACAGAGGAAAAGTGTTGGAAAAATCCTCTTTAGGAACGGCTGGTGGAGTGCTGTGTGTGGAGCTTATGGGCTGAGCGCACCAGACAGAGTGGCAACAGCAGGCGCGTGAGGCTTCTTCTCCGTCGCCCAGTGGGGACACCCAAGGAGCTGCGACTGCCCTGAGAAACCACACCACATAGTAAACAATGAGCCGATTCCAAACGGTTTTCTGCACCCTTGAAGGGCATTTCGTGAACATTTGAATCACTTCATGAAGCGATCTTCTAGAAGTCAGCTAACAAAGGGAATATTTAATCATGACACTAGAACCAATAAAAGTGTTTAGTTGACTTTATTTACTTTTTTTACTTTTAAAAGTAATTAAACCTGATGCTTTTAAAGCAGTCTCTTTACTTTAAAGTGAGTAAATGTGTTGTCTTAAAGTTATTAAGGTAATAAACTACACGTATGTGCATAATTTAAAAAATAAAGTACCAGTTGCGTCACGCCATGGCACATTTTCTATTTACATGGTGGATTTTGTAATTGGATGCTTCACTAGCGAGAAAACAGTTAAACAGACCATCTGCAGCGCAAGGATAAAGGACGAGCCTCCTCTTGACTTTCACTTTCTCTCTTTTGTAAAAATAAGCAAACGGTGTTGGACGCACTCCGCTGAAGACATCCATCAGCCTACATAATTCATTTTGTTTGTTAAGTGCCAACATTTGTTAAAACTATTTCTAAATTCAGTTCTAATTTCCATCAAAAGAATAAATGAACAATAATAACGAAGTTGTCAGTGTTCTGCCACTCTAAATTCTTGTTTTGGTGGCTCGACACTAGCTCTGTCTAGTCCTGTGTGTTGTCATTGTGTCTCTGTGTGAGTGACAATTGTGAGCGCGCTTGGACCGTGCGTGCTCCCGCTTGATACTGGTGCGTGAGGTCTGGGCGTGTTCGCGATTGCACGCTCTCATCCTGGTGTTTGTGTTCGTCTGTCTGCAGCGTGGTGTTTCATTCCCAGCGTCAAAGTCTAGTTGGTTTCAGTTTGCGCTGGCATGAAACATGCACGCTGTGTGTGTGAGCGCACGGTAAGATGTTTTCATTTTATCTTGTGCTTGTGTATGGCGTTTGTTTTTTTTGTCTTAGCATGTAGCCCTGTGTTTACATAGTGGCTGCGTGCTTCCATTGCGTGTTCTAGTCTTTATGTGAGCACATGGCTTGTGGTGTTTGTCATGTGCTCTCCCGTCTATTGTCTAACCCCACCCTCCTTGTTAACCCATTATTAGTTTATCATGTTCACCTGTTTGTTTGTTAATTTTTTCTGCTTTATATTCTCCTCATATCTGCTGTCCTGTGCCAGTTCATCGTCGTTTCTAGTCCTATCCTGTTTCCATTCTTGTTCTCCAGTCCAGATCCCTACCAGCCTGCTCAGTCAAGTTTGTTTGTTTGTTTATTTGTTTTATTTATTGTTTTCCCCCTCGGGTTTGTTTATTTTGCCTTTTTATTTTCATTATAAATGAACCCTTATTTTCTTGGAGTCCTCTCTCCTTTTCCTCACTCTCAAATCCTGACAGAAGTGTAGTCAAAAAACTGAGTTATATCCAAACACACGTCCACATATTCCACATGTTACCACCCCCCAGCCCCCCACCCCACAATTTTTAACCTCCACCAACCCCCCCTATTATGACTGTTTTTCATTACTTGTAGATTACTTAATGTATTTGGTTTATTTTGATTTGTCCTCACATTCTAAAGGCTCGGGACGCTTTTCGTTTGCGTTTATCGAGGCGTTTTTCCACATTCAATCCCAAGCGATTTTCTGTAGCGTCGAGCAGAAGAGAATGCAAAATCACTCCTTGACGTTAGATGGCGCACAGGGTGGCGCCAAGCTTCTGACACCCCTTTGTTACACAGAAGAAGAAAAGAGAAAGTTGACATGCTTGTTGTTGCGATCGGCAAAGCATGGATGGTGCAAGTAGCAGCTCTAGCGATGAAGAAATGATTATTGTCCACCAGTGCAGTAAGCAGCTCCACGTTCATATCACCACTGGGCATCTTCTTTAATGTGCACTCGCATTAACAGTTTTGCGCCTGAGCACCTCCAAGGAGTGTTTACTGTAACTTCAGCGACTCCGTACACGTGAACAAAAGTGCCGATCTGATTGGTGGAGAAGGCGTCAAAACAAAAAACGAGCACGAGGAGTTTCTTTAAAAATGACGCTTTTACACCTGCCGTTTTGCGCGTTGGTGTGCACAATTACATCGGCGCCCTTTATTTAGTCACGAGGCGTTAAACGTCGACATGAGCAAAAAACTTCTTGGTGTGCACAGGCCTTAAAGCATGGATCACAAATTTCAGTCCCACTTCAGTTTAGGTCACAATTCTATTAATTACTGACTTGTTACTTGCCTATTATTAAGATATTGACTGTACATTAGTAGTTATTAGGTATGTTATCATGTAAGTGTAATATTTTGCATCCCTAATCCCACCCAAAAACCTAACCCAACTGTTACCTTACTAACTAAAACGACTAATTAGTAGTTTATTAAGTTAATAGTGTCAATGAATAAGTAAACTGTGACCTAATCTAAAGTGTTACCACACTTTCAATATCAAAATGTCAGTTTACATTCCATTTAAATGGCCGTTCAGTGCTGGGAATAATTCTTAATGTAACAAAATAAAATGGCCCTTCTTGAAGTCAGTTAACATTCAATCTAACATTCAGCCAGTTAACATTAAAAGCCCTACACCCTTTAAAAAATTCACTTGTAGGGCTCTGGCATACATATGGAGCAGGGCATATTCACTTGTATTTGGAATTCTCACAATGCCATACGGACACCATATAGGGCCTCACTCACACTTAGGTCTGCTTTCTCATTCACTCAGAAACACACTCTTTACTTTGGCATGCCTGTTTAAGACCTGTCTCTCTTTCTGAAAGGGTGGGGGTGGGGGGGGGGGGGGGTAAAGAGAGAGACAGAGAAAGTGTGAAAGGAGGCCCGTCGTCTATAGATTAAATCGTGCCAGCAAGCGAAGAGCGAGACGGCTAATGTTTTCCACATGGAGCGGTGAGTGTGAAAGGATCAGATCACCTACTGCTGCTTTTTAATGTTTAATGTGGTTGTTTTCTGGTTAATTGCTTATTTTGGGCTCTATTTGAAAGGCAAATGCGATTTGTCTTCCTAATAGCTTATTACTTTAACTGGTCCTCGGGGGTTCTCTCGTCTTGCCGCCCAGAATGGCATGGAAAACCAAACGTAATACTTTTACGAGCTGAGTCACTTTTTGGGACAACAATAGTCATGGGCGCTGTATCTGTGCTGCTCTCCTTCTGGCCATAGCTATGCTTTTAGCCTCATAAATAATGATCAGGATGGGCGGAGCTGCTTTTGGGCTCCAGATTGCAGATTTGGTGTTTGGTTAAGAATATATCTGCTTTACTGTTACTATAATTCAATGTAATCATTTCATTTTATTTTTAATAAATTATTATTATAGTATTCTGTACATATTTATTTTTCATAGGACGCATGAAATACAATATTGCATTCAGAAATCATTTAATTCATTCATTTTCTTGTCGGCTTAGTCCCTTTATTAATCCGGGGTCGCCACAGCGGAATGATCCGACAACTTATCCAGCATATTTTTACGCAGCAGATGCCCTTCCAGCCGCAACCCATCTCTGGGAAACAGAAATCATTTAAATTAAAATAATAATAATAATAATAATAATAAGAAGAAGAAGAAGAAGAAGAAGAAGAAGAAGAAAAAGAATTATTGTTATTATTATTATTATTATTATTATTATTATTATTATTATTATTATTATTATTATTATTATTATTATTACTATTAATAATAATAATAATAATAATAATAATAATAATAATAATAATAATAATATCAATTATTAACAATATTATTATTATTATTGTTATTATTATTATTATTATTATTATTATTATTATTATTAATAAATAATTTTAATGAATACATTTAAAGTAGTTTTATTTTAATTATCCTAAGTAGGTAAAAATTATAAAAAATAAAATAATACATTTGTACAATTAATTATTACAGTTCTAATAAAAAATAACCATGGAAAGCAAAGAAAATTCTAAAAAATCTAATGTCTTAATCAGTCACTTAATCATCTCTGTTTTCATTAAATGTGAATCAGATGATATAATGTATTAAAGAATGTATTGATTTAAAAGTCTCATAAGCTTCAATGTTTATACTGTATTTTGATACATTATACAATACTAATTATGTCAGTGCAACATAATGTCTGCATCAGTAAAATATTTGTTTATGTAAGGCTGGAAAATACAAGATATGTATTTTTTTTGCCTCTAGGGGCTTCAGTTTTGTTGTGACAGCCTCCCACCTTGGCAGATCAGAAATATTCAGCTTCAGTCTTTTCTATTAAGATTGGCCTGCTCTGTAATATAAACCATGGCACATTAATGGCTCTCTCTCATGTGGTTTCCGGGCTTGATTGTCTTAGTACTGGGGTGATATTTAAAAAAACACCCTGGAAAAGAGTTCTCTTTGACTGTGTGAGCTAAAACAGTAATCCTTGGACACGGCTGTGCATTGGACCTTCTGATCTCTCTGATTAGGCCTGTTCATTTTTAACATGGAAAAATACTGTTATTCTTGACACAAATGATGTCTGTTTTATTACACATTTTTGCATGAAGAAATTTTCTGTATAATTGTCTGGATGTGTTGCTTCAGTCCTCTAAAGTGCTGCGTGGATTTTTAAAAGTATGCTAGATCATACCACAATTTTTTTTTACCACCAATATACAGCAAGTGTAAAAAATATAAAAATGTATTTTAATAAATACATTTCTAGGATTTTGAAACAAAGAGAAGAGGGTGTGAGCTCAATTAAAGGTGTGAAAAATACTGTATACTCTATCTTATTCTACATTCTGGATTTCCCAATATATTCAGATCATAATCAGATTTTGGTGTGGCAAGTCAAATTGGGTATAAAGCATACATCTCATCAATGGAACAATCTGATATCATTTTTTAAAGATAGCTAATGGATATTTTCTGAAAACATCAATTTTCCTTTGGCTTAGTATCTTGATCAGAGGTCACCACAGGAATGAACCACCAACTTTACCGATATATGTTTTACGCAGCGGGTGCCCTTCCAGCCGCAACCCAGTTCTGGGAAACATACATACACACACACACACACACACACTCACACACACACACATTCATACACTATACTGACAATTTAGTTCATCCAATTCACCAATAGGGCATGTCTTTAGCATGTCTTTGGACTGTGTGGGGAAACCGGAGCACCCAGAGGAAATCCACGCCAACACAGGGAGAACATGTAAACTCCACACTGTAATGCCAACTGGTCCAGTCGGGACTTGAACTAATGACCTTCTTGCTGTGAGGTGACAGTGCTAACCACCGAGCCACCATGCCACTTCTTTTCTGAAATCTCCAAAAATATTGTATTCAATCCAATTAAATTATTTGCTGTTACAGTTATTGATATAACGACATTAGGTGCCTATTGTATGCTACCATTTGGATTTTATTTACTTAAATCTAACTGAAATATCCAACACAAACTTTTAATAGAACTCTCAGAGTGCCCACTTGAATTGGTACATCCACAGTATGTTTACTGCACATTTTTTTTAGTGCTGATAATGTAAAAATAAATAATAGAAAGCAATAAAAAGTAAGAAAAACTGTAATGTGCAAATCTTCATTAGTAAACAAACAAAACTGAAGCACTCAGTTTCTAAGTGAATTATCTACTTCTTAAATTATCAAGAAGTAACTTGTCTAAAAGTTGTAGAAAATAGTACAATTATTTAAAGAAAAAACTATATATCAAACTAAAATGCAAAATCAAAGTGGTTCGACTTATCAAAACAAAGTAGTTCTGTCAGTTCCATGATTCCTTTTCATTCATTCATTCATTCTTCATTCAGTTTTTTTTTTTTTCGACTTAGTCCCTTTATTAATCCGGGGTCGCCACAGCAGTATGCCAACTTATCCAGCATATGTTTTACGCAGTGGATGCCCTTTCAGCTGCAACCCATCACTGGGAAACATCCATACACACTCATTCACACACATACACTGCAGACAATTTAACCTACCCAATTCACCTACACCACATGTCTTTGGACTTTGTGGGGGAAACTGGAGCACCTGGAGAAAACCCACACGAACATGGGGAGAACATGCAAACTCCACACAGAAATGCCAACTGGCCCAGCCGAGGCTCGAACCAGCGACCTTCTTGTTGTGAGGCGTTTATGCCACCCACTGCGCCTCCATGATGCCCTTATTCCTTTTCACATTTCCCAAATAATTCAGTGGGCAACTTTTGACATTTGTCTGTCTTTTATTTTCAAATTTAAATATTTGCAAATCCATGATTGCTTTAGATAGCAAAGAGACAGATTTTCTAAAAGCTAAAACCTTTTTTTTAAATAAATACTTTAATAATTGTTTACTGTCCAACAATAGCTATGTATCTATTTACACCTGACACTTTCTTAAAAATGATGCATGTTTCTGGGAAAACATTGTGCAATTGTTTTTTGTTTTTGTTTTTTTTGCATTTGAATGAGCTTGACACTTGTCCTCTCCAAATGCACCAGACACCTTCTTATCAACACTCCATGTTTCTGGAAATACAGTATAGTTCAATTTTTAGTGTGCTTTACGCAGGTCAGTGGATTTAAAAAATCACCTGTAGGTCACACTCCTTCCATATGCACTTAACACCTTATAAGCACTCCATGCTTCTTTAAAAACATTGTCCAATTCAGAGTGCACTTCACTTCATTAAAAAAACTAAATAAATACAAATTAAACTAATTTAGACTTTCAAAGCATTTATATACTGCTACTCGGGGGCAACAAAGTGGCTAGTGGTTAACATGGACCCTGATAAAGGAGAGTAACTGGGTGTAATTCGCTTTGGAAAAAGGCATATGCTAAATGAATAGATGTAATATGTAAGAGTCTGCAAAGGTTTTACTAAGGAAAAGTGGAGAAACGGAAGTGTTGGGAAAATGTGAGCAAGAGGATTTTTTTCAGCTTTTTAAAAAATAATTTTGTGTTATTTATGACATTATTTAAGGCCAAAAAATCATGTCATAACCCATTTTGCACCTGTGTTTTTTACCTCATATCATTGTCACTAAGCACAAAAATATGTGTTTTGTTGGACTCATGTGAAGAATGTCCAAATGAATGTGTCAAAATAAAAATTAGGTTTGGATTGTGTTCAGAATTGCTTCTTTCTTTTGGGTGACATTTCAGTTTTACATTTTATGTTTTTAAATTCTTATATAAAAGCATCTAAAGTCCAGTCTACTTGAAAGATTCTATAAGGGACAGCATAATAAATACTTTAAATTGTGTCGGTAGTGTCATCATGAAGTTAAAATGAGAATATTGTTTTGTCATCTGTAAAATTTGGACAATAGAAGAAAACTGAGTTGTATTAGTGTATTGTTGAGTGAAACAGCAGTGGTGGTCCCAGTTTCTTCTTCTGTATGACATGCCTGAGCTCGTATGGGGGTCTGTGACCCTGCAGCTCCCCCCCAATTCAAACACTGAATGTAATTCAGGCAATTTATAAGATATATGCCAGAAGAGCTGACAGAGCCTCCCATATATATTCCACTGAGCCATCTGGTTCATGTTTTTCACTCGTTACAAATTCTCAAATGTTGTCCAGCTAACATAACAGAGCGATAACTTGAACAAATGATTCAGTGCACTTTTAGAACAAGGACATTTGTCAGACGAGGCAAATATATGATATTCACCATCTAAATGGTTGTTATTCAGCATGATTCACTTGTTTGACTTTGTTATAAACAAATTATTAAGAAGTGAAGTGGTTGAATGAAATCGTTTCAACAGGTTGCGCTGAGGGTTGGTTGTTTTCTCCCTGTATAATCCAGGTGCTCTGTGTGTTGTGCTGTTGGGCCTTTCTCCTGCGGTTTAGGGGTTTAAAGTTTAATCAGATAAAAAATTTGTTATTGTCCAGTTCATTTTGTAGTTTGGCACAGTGCCTATTTGAACATGCATAATGTGAGTTTGGAGGCTGCCAGCTAGTAGATTTAATAAACCTTTGTTTCCGATTGCATTGCACTTTGTCATAATACAAGAGTTTTATTGTGTACAAATTAAATCTGTTAGCGCTGAAATTACTTTTGATTTTGGTAATAGATGTGGCTTTTAAGAATGTAGCTCTTATGTTTTTGATTGGTAACCATAAACATATGATTCAAGATAGATGGATAGATGGATAGATAGATAGATAGATAGATAGATAGATAGATAGATAGATAGATAGATAGATAGATAGATAGATAGATAGATAGATAGATATCAACCATTGAATAAAGTACCGTTTTAAAAATACCTTCAAACAAAAAGTCGTTCTGCTAAGAATCATTAAATCAGTAACTTCCTCTCACAGTCTTTGAACTAAAAAAGAAAGAGAAATAAAAAATTGGACTGTTTTACAACCATTTTTTCGTCTCTCACATTCAGCAAACAAACAGTGCAAGAGCCTTTCAAATGGTTTTTGCAGCCCAGCCCAGAGGGATTAATGCAATGCGGTCGCTGGTGTTTGCTTTGTTGTGCCAATGTTCTTTATTGCCACTCTCTTTCCTTGTGGCAGGTCAGTGTGGGCAAAGCACAAGCCTCTGCGCTCAGTTTACATGCTGAACATCACTGTGGCTCGAGTCTGTGGCCGAAAAAAGACGGCACACACAGATGTGACAGCAGGCAATGAGCCAGGGTAGTGTTGTCCCTGTGTGGTAAACATGCACAGGCCGGTTGCAATGGCAAATATAAATGCCCAACTTTCCCTTGTGTTTTTTTCAACCTGCTTCCAATGAACTGGACTCTTCGGGAACAATTACAGTGGCGTTTGATGTGCATAAGAGAAATTGTGCAGCTTTAATAGGTTATTTAATGGGGTTTGAGTAAAGTGTTATACTTTTCCTGCAAGGATTGAGGTGGAATGTTTGCCAGTGGATTTGCTTAAAAAAGTGAGCCCTTTAAATGCAAATGATTGTTGAGCAGTCTCATATTTAACTAAAGCCTGTTTTTGATTTCGAAAGCAAATGGATCCATGTAGTAAGTGAGTGGATGAAGGCCATTTGAAAGTGGATGCAAACGATAACCACTGTGGACTAGTCACACGATGGGCATCATATGGAATGGAATGGAAGCAGGACGTTTTACTTTAATTTATGGAGTTTTTGTTCTTCCCACTGTTGCCTCTGGCTTGGTTGGCACTGATGGAGCTGGTAGAGTTGCTCATCAGTGGATCAGACTTTAACGGTGACATTTGCATAACACTTGATGCACTTGACTTGTACTCTGAACTAAACTGAACTGACCTTTCTGTTAAAGACATTTAGCTGACATTTATACTACATTTATTCTAATCTTATCTGAATTATATTGCTATTGCTTTAAAAAAATATATATATTTTTATTTATGTTAAAGGGCCACAGTTTGATTAAGATGTTTACACTTTACACTGATCTTTCAGTCTATAATACTGTAGTGATATGAGTGTTCTGTCGCATGTCGCGTGCGCTGTAATTGTCAAATTGTTTTGTCAACCTGGCGTCGTTCTGCCGTCTAAACACTGTAACAGCTACATTCTTCGAAGCTATCATGCTTATAAATGAAATAGTGCACGCTGATTGGTTTGAACAACGTCCTTCTCATGACTTAATGCCGCACACTCAGAGACGTCACGTTGCAATGGCCGGTACAGACGTCCACTCTCCACGCTGGAGTGCATGCATAGATCTCATCGGCGTGACGCAGCTTCAAAAATTCGTTTCAAACCGAAAGAACGAATTTGCTCAAAATAATGCAAAAACAACCAATTTTCTCTTTTTAGTCAAATATATGTGTCCTAATAGTGTTTATAGCAGCGTGGGACACATATATGACTGTCAACAGCCCAAAAAATGTATTTTGGTGTTTCGTGACCCTTTAAGCTGCTTTGACAATGTAAAAAGTGCTTTAGAAATAAAGGTGTATTGACACTAATTGACATGAATTAATGTATAATGTAATTAACTATATTGTTCAACTTTTTGTCAAAAAAAAACAAAACTGAAAGTGCTGTTAAATGTTATATAAGCTGTTATGAGTGTTTATATAAATATATTAAATCCGTTGTAGAGGTATATCAGTGCTTCATATATAAATAATAAAATAAAGTTAACGTGACCAACATCCACCACACAATTCAGTTTTCTTGGAACATGATGTCATTAAACAGTGATAGCACAAAACTGCGCACATTTCTAACTGGAATTTTATTAGTTTGTGCCTTTAACTTTATGGGTCAACCATGGATAAAACAAACAAACTTGTAGCTGCAAACATAAATCTTATGAAACTGCACTATTCAGTTTACTAACACCACTGAAATTCAGTTCACTTCCAAGCAGTGGTGAAAAGAGTACTGAAAAATCATACTCCAGTAAAAGTACCATTACTTGCCTAAAAATGTAGTGCAAGTAGAGTAAAAGTATCTGTAGTAAATATTACTCAAAGTATGAGTAAAAAGTAGCCCTTTTAAAAGTACTCGAGTAGTGAGTAGTGAGTATTACGCTGTGAAAAGTTAATGCGTTTACAAAATGTTACGTTTACACATCCCTGCTCAAACAACATGTAGTGTATTTAGGGATGTTCCTATTTTTGTTTGTTCCTTCCAACCGTCCTTCAATTATTTGTTTGTTCTCTCCTTCCTTTCGTCATTCGTTTGTTCCCTCCTTCCATCGTTCACTCGTTTGTTTGTTCCTTCCTTCCTTCCTTAGTTTGTTTAGTCCTTCCTTAAATTCCTCCTTCATTCATTTGTACCTTCTTTCTTTCCTCCCTTCATTTGTTTGCTCATTCTTTCTTTAATATTTTTGTTCCTTCCTTCAATAGGTCCTTTGTTCATTCATTCGTTTGTTCGTTTGTTCCTTCTTTCCTTCCTTTAGTTTGTTCAGTCCATCCTTGAAATCTTCCTTTATTTATTTGGTTCTTCGATCCTTCCTTCCATTCTTGTTCGGTCCTTCCTTTTAGTTGGCCCTTCCTTCTATTCTTCATTCGTTCCATTCAGTCGACATCCATAATTTTCAGTGACATGCAGTCTATAAAGAGTCTCTGGATCATTGCGTGTAAAGATTTTGGACATGTTAGATATTTTTAATGTGTCCAAATGGTTTGTTGCATTTTTAAAGCGCCCATGTATTGAGGTTGTTCAGTATGATGCAATTTACTTTCTATGTGTGATTTAATTGGACAGGTATCACAGGACTGATCTTTCTACTTTAGACAATGACCATAGACAAGAAAGAAATAAAGTAGTTGAGGGAAAGTAGTGGAGTAAAAGACCAGATACTGCACTAAACATGTACTCAAGGGAAAGTAAAAGTCCACATTTTTAAAACTACTCAGTAAACTACAATTCCTAAGAAAAAAAAACTCAATTACAGTAGTTTGAGTATATGAAATTAGTTACTTTACACCACTGCTTCCAAGTGAAAAAAAAAAGTTAAACAACTTACTATGTCTAATCTTCAAGAAGAGCCCACCGTTACCTCTTCTGTCATGTTTTCTGGCTGACTTGGCTTTGCTTCTGTCTCCTGCTGTCCTAATAGGGATGCAGTTCCATCGTCTCAAGATCTCTTTTGATCAGGCTCATTATCTGATTTACTTGTGGCTATAAAAAGATGAACACTATCTTTTCGCTGTCTTTTTGCCATTTTGAAAATACAAATATCATTGAGGCAGGCAACAATGCCAATATTTATTTTCACTGCTCTCTGCGTGTGAAACCATCACTGACCAATGAGTGATTGTAAACGTAAGAAAGATGATTGCGTGTAAATATTGTTGAGGGCCTAAAGTTGTGATTTTTGCTTTAACTTGTCCATGGTGACTACTGTCATGTGCGCGCACACACAATCCTCACAGCCTTTTCTTGCACTTATTCACATTCCCTCTCTCTCTCTCTCTCTCTCTCTCTCACACACACACACACACACACACACACACACACATGCAGGTATTCTCCACGCAAGATCCTGCTCAAATTAAGCATCGAGGTATATAATTTATAATTAATTATTATTAATAATAAGTGTTTACTCCTCCACACTGCCTTTATTGACCAACTTATTATATTTTACGTGAAGTTGTTTTATTTATTTACTTTTATCAGTGTTAAAGAAATGAAAAAATACCAAATATATTATTTTTAGTATATTATTTCAAAAATAAAATATCTCAATCATCAGAAGTCATCTTTTGTAAATAGATATGCTTACCTCAAAATTGTAACTAGTGGTGTGTGGTAAATGTTATACAAATACAGTTATACAAATGTTATACGAAATGCCTCTTTCATTTAAATCGGTTATACAGTTATGTGGCAACATGCTTAAGATGATAAAAAACAATGACCAATATGCTAGAAAATATGGTATAACTACAGACGTAATTTGAAAACAACAAGGACTCACACACACATACACATTGAGTGCTTAAAATGCAAACACTTGTTGAGCGGTCTCGTATTTATTCTCAATCTGCATTTGATTACTGAAGCTATTGGATCCATGTTTGTAAGTGGACGGAATTCCCTTTAAAAGTGGTTGCAAGCTTTGGTGGACCAGTCGCTTTGCTCTTAATCCACGATTGCTCATTGCAAACGCAAAACAGCCTTTTTGCTTGGCTTCGTCTCTGATGGGTTCGCAGGAAACCGATTTGTTGAAACTAGTTTGACTCACACTGCTTTGAGTCGCACGCACACATCACGATCAATAAAGACAAATGTTGTTGCAAACCACAGTCGTGCTGAAGGGAACAACATTGCGCTTCCCAAGTATTGCTTCAGTTAACAAGTATCTAAGATCTACTATGGGTTTGTATAGCAAATGACGGTCCTAAGTGGAACCAACAAACCACAAGAGAACAGACCGAGTGGAATCAGACATGAATCAACCTTGAATATTAATCCTGACATGCATCTCTTAGCAGTAGCCTCAGAGTTTATGAAATTGTTTCTGTAAACTGTCACATATTTATTTGTTGTTACTGTAAATGCAGACACTTGTCTATAGAGAAACGTCAAAACATTTGTGAGGGAAGACTTTTCTTCCCGGCATGTTTGGATGAACGTCGCTTTGAGCGCTCGTGTGTTGAAAGTTTACTTCGTAGGCTTTGGAGATTCTCTGTAGAGTTACAACGAGTGTGTGTGTTTGCTATCTGTATGTATGTTAAACATGACCTGACCTTGGTTTGTTTAATTTAATACTGCATTAAGGGCCAGGAAGTCGGATGTACAGAAACGGTTTTGTTTATATGACATACCCCTCTATACTTGAGTCTTCAGTGTCTCTTGATACTTTGCTAATATGATGCTAATATGATGATTTGTCACACAAGCATTTAATATTATTATTTTTATTACATTTGAAATCAAGTTGTGCTGCTTAAACAAATGTATTGACTTCTTTAAGTGAATTTAGAAATATAGATACTGTATAAGAAGAGAAATGGGTCCAAGGAAGAATCAGGTGCAATGCAGAGCTAGAAAAGTATGTAGAGAAGAAACAGAATGTAGATGAATGATTATAAATGGCTATTTGCAATCATATGGCTTTCTCATCACTTGGGTTGTTTTTGTCTGTGTATTCCAAAGGAACAATGTAGATATTAGAACTTCACAATTTTGGTGTATTATTCATTCATTTTCTTGTCGGCTTAGTCCCTTTAATAATCCAGGGTCGCCACAGCGGAATGAACCGCCAATTTTGGTGTATTAACATTGGATAAATTAATAAAAGACAGTTGATTACTATACATATTTGTACAGTAATTTAGAGGTAAAATTTGGCAACCACAGCTACCAGTTTTTTTTTTTTTGTTGTTTGTTTGTTTGTTTTTTTACCGTATACATTGGACAACTTTTTTATAGTGTATATATGATTCCAAATTTTTGGTGAGAATAAGACTGAACGAAAAGCATTTAGTTTTATGAATTGGGCAGAAAGATGTGACATTTACACAAAACATTACACAACTTGTTCTATTATAATGTTTTTTTATTTACTTTGTCATGACAGACAAGAAAAGTGTTCAACAATGACAAATATAACATTATCTTAATCGACCAAAACAAAGAAACCAACAAAACAAGTTTTGGACAAAGTTTTCAAACTTTATAGGCATACTTGCGACAAAACAAGTCATATCTCTGGAACACCTTCCAAGCCCAGCAGGCACAGGATCCCATCATGGGATGTTGCATTTTGGGTGGAAATAAAAATAGATTTCGGTTGCCATACCTGATGAATAAATGTCAGTATTTGACGTCAATATTACGTTGGTTTAAGATGTTGGCTCGACGTTGGATTTTGGTCACTTTCCAACACAACCTAAAATCCATCAAATGTCAACGCCATTTGATGTTGTTATTGGACATGAAAATAACATTGTCTTTAGACACAGAACACATTGTCCTGGACGTTGAATTTTTGGTCACCCAACATCTCGACCTAAATCTATCTTAAATCTAACCTAAATCTAAATCTAAATCTAGTCTTATGACATTGTGTGCGGCATTTCTGTGTGGAGATTGCATGTTCCCCACGTGTACGCTTGGGTTTCCTCCAGGTGCTCCGGTTTCCCACACAAGTCCAAAAAAATGCGCTTCAGGTGATTTGGGTAAACTAAATTGTCCGTAGTGAATGAGTGTGAATGAGTGTGTATGGATGTTTCCCAGTGATGGGTTGTGGCTGGAAGGGCATCTGTTGCATAAAACATATGCTGGATATGTTTGCGGTTCATTCCGCTGTGGTGACCCCAGATTGATAAAGGGACTAAGCCGAAATGAAAAGGATTGAATGAATGAATGAATGAATGAATGAATGAATGACACTGTGTGCTTGCAGGGAGGCACCTTCAGAACATTCCTAATTCCTAACAATTTTTGTATCAGTATCAAGCTGTTCAAAAAATCGTGCAATTAATGACAGTGGCAAACAGACAGTGGGTCTCATTCACTAACCATGAGTATACACAATTTTTGTTTTACTATGTATTTTTTTAGGTAACACATTTTTTAGTGTTCTCACATTTGGCATGACCCAAGGAATTTATTTAAATCTAGATAATGATAACAAAACTAGTCATTTTAAAATAGTCTGACTTGGAGGGAATGCTTTTCCCAAACTATAACTTTATATTTTTGACTTATTTTGAATGTGTTTTCACTCCCTTTATTCTGACTGATCCCCTTCTTTGTCAGGGGTTGCCACAGCAAAATAAACCACCCATTTTATCCAGTGTATTGTGTTATAATCAATAAATCTATGCAATAAAAGAAAAAAGTAAATAGCAGCTCATTACCCGGTTCTTGCACTGTAATTTACACGAGCAACTCAGACAATATATCATTTCAAAATAATAAAAATGTCCATAAAAGTCATTCTGTTGAACCTTTTAACATGTGATGTTGTTGTAGGAAAGATGAAGGTCCCATAAATCAGTTTGAAAACATACATTAAATGCACAGAAAATATCCATAAATCAAATGCTGCAGCAACCGTTAATTAACAGAAATATTTTACATCGCAAGGCTAGAAATATTGATAAGGATTATTCAGAATTTTTATACAGATTATTCAGAGTTGTACAGTACATTAGTTTAAGAGCTCCATATGGTTGTTGCTGAAATTAAAACCCATCCAACATATTGCATTTATACTGGCCCTCTCTTTTAATTGCACTGGCTTCTTAAGTCCATCTGTTCTCCTTGGGGCATAGAGGATGTGTATGAAAAATATCTACTGTAGATCTGCTGAGCTGCTGTTATCAAAACCAAAGCAGAACCAGAGCAGAAGGACTGCAGGCATCTTCAGTGTGATGTACTGTAGGAGGTTTAGGCCTGAGCTGCATCTTGGCTTTCCCCCAGGAATATTCTTAATAGCAGATATGCAAGCGAGGGTATGTGTCCATTTGGATGTACAATGTCGCTTTGATCTGACTACAATTGCAATATGATTTTATGAGTATTTGACATATGGACCACATAATAGAAAACATATTACTTGATGTATTGATTTAACAAAGACTATGCACAATAGTAATCAGCTTGCTTGCCTAATGTAGCTCTTTATAGACAGCATTGCAACTAAATACTTTTCTTAATTATTATAATTTCGTAATTCTTTATTCAGCTTAGTTGTAGAGGTTTTGAACAGTCATAATTCAAAGTTATACATCTTTTGTTATTTGGAGGCTAAGGTATTAAACATTGACATAATATTACTAGTAAGAATTTAGAATTTTCAATGTTTTACCCCAAATACATTTGTCACACAGTTGTTGAAAATAAAGGCTAATTGGTTATGTCACTTGTTGTTAAGCTCTTAAAAAACAATTTGTCCTATTCTAGCCTGATTGATAGCAAGCTAAAATATCAGACCGTTAGCCAGAAAATTACTTTTTTTGACCTTTTGTACAAAGAAAAACTTCACCTTTAAACTTTAGCATGTGAAGTGTATACAACTATGCATGTTAGCAGTTAGCTAAATCATTGCACTGTGATTTTCATCAATCTACTGTTTGTATGTCATTGGTTTGTTTTCATAGTCATAAATTAAATGGCTGTATTCTTAAAGGGCTGGTCCACAGTGTATTTTTAAGGCTTGGTTTTGTTTATAAGATGCAAAGCAACGTGTGCTCATGCTTAATTTAAGGGGAATCATGCTATTTTTTTCATAAAGCTTACTTTGATTATATACAGCTACTCGGCTAACATTAAAACGACTGTCATATTTCCTAGTTCCTCCGAAAGTCCTGCCCTTAAGAGGTTCTGATTGGTCAGCTAACATAATGTGCTGTGATTCGTGGATCAGCTCCATGTCACGCCCCTACAAGTACACACTTTAGCGCTGTGTAAACAATAGCTGATTCAGGCAGAAAATAATGAGCAAACCTCACGCCTGCTCTCTAAAATAAAATCTGACAAGTGTCTTTCACATATATTCGGAATAAGCATGTGTAAGTAATATGAAACTTTCACATATATTTTGTGAATTTGTAATTTGAGATGTGTAACACATGGAAAGCGGCTGCATAGAGAGACACTGAAACCGGCCGCATATAGAGACACTGCAGTGCTGCTGAAGATTGTAGGTGTTTACAGCGTTTTGACTGATAAAAATGAATTTGAAGCTAAATTGTTAGCTCTGCCAAACAGCATTTCCCATTATTTACATCTTTGTTTACGTCCTTGCTACAACATACCATTAACACTAGAAACGGTGCATGTAATAGATACATTTTAACAAATAAAATACTTACAGGTTGTGGCTCACAATCCACAGCTTCGTCGGTTAAAAGAGTTTTTAGTCCAATCCAACACTGAACTGAGAGAGATACTGGAAGCTGTCCTTTGTCAAATGCTAGCTATAAATATTATATAATTCTCTGGAACATAATTATAATGAAAGTGTAAGCACCTCAGTCTTTTTGTCGTGTCCTTTGGAAACCCAAATACAGATACAGTACAAGCTCTGTGGAACTATCAGCGTTTAAATGGCATTGTAGCTTTCTCTGCTATAACATTACAGTGCTTCTGGCCACGCCCCATTGCTGCATCGGGTGTATGCACATGGTGAATGCACGTAACCTGAAGCATTTATGATCTCATTAACCCAGATGTATTTTTTTGTAGTACCCAAATTTGCTATAGACTTAAGCTAACTCTGTAAAAGCCAATGTCTCCCTTTGCATTGAACTTTGAGCGTATTACAATCAGAGATGTTGTTTATGTTCACATGGTTATACACATAAACTAAATTTACAAATATGATATCGTAGTGGACCACCCCTTTAAACCACAAGTTTATAATCATAAAATAGAAGCATCTCTAGCTGGCCATCTTCATCCATTCTAGGATCCCTCAAGTTTATTGATTGTTACCCAGTTAATCTGCTAGCTAGTCTAAAAAAACAAAAAAACATTTAATTGACCCCATGCACAAAATAACTTGACCTATTGCCTTTAATAAGAGGTTGAGAAAAACGACAATATTTTTATGTACTTTCTTTTTGTCGTGTTTAATATAATTGGTTGTAAGTGTGCTGCTGTTGAAACACTAAGCATTTATATGCCACAAACCAGTGCCAGCCCTATGTTTGGAGCAAAAAACATTTTTCCGGTGGCCCGGCAAGTATGCATGTTACCAACAAGCTAAATTGTTACAAACCAATGTGATTTTGATTAATCAGTTGTTTGGTTTCTTCTCCATTACATTGGATTGAAAGATTGTGTTTTAATCCCTCCAAACCACAAGTTTATTATCACGAAACAGTAAAAGTAGGATCTCCATCTGCTGACCGTCATCCATTCTCATGTCCCAAGAGTTTGATTCTTTGCAGGTTTATCGTTTAACATGCTAGCTTGGCTAAATGTAATTTTACAGTATGATATTTATGTATATTACTTTTTTGTTGTGTATCTATAAAATATATACAATATGTATAATTACAATCAATACTTATTGATTTTAAATGTTCAGCAGTTACAACACTTCATATTTCTATCCCTCAAACTAGAAACAGTGTTTGGAACAACATAAAAAAACTACTTTTTTCCAATAGCCTGGCAAGTATGCACATTAGTAACAAAGCTAAATCATTCCAAACAATTGTGACTGATTAATCAGTTGTTTGTATATCATTCTCCATAGCCTTGAACTGGAAAACTGTTTTTTGGTGGGGGGTTTTTCCCCTCCAAACCACAGTAAAAGTAGTATCTCTAGCTGCTCATCATCCTCCATTCTCATGTCCTAAGAGTTTAATAATTCTTTGCAGGGCTATCATTTAGCCTATTAGCTAGGCCTTATGTAAATTTATAAGCTCCTATACACAAAACACATCGTGGGGTTTATTTATAAACTAATTTAGAGAGGATCATGTGCTTATGATTGAACATAGCTGGTACCACACCAGCTCTGCATATTGCATCAATCAGACGAATCCTGACACACTACAAATTACCAGAGCTTTGTACTCTGGTCATCTTCGTCTTGAAGAATCTCTCCTTTTACCCCAACTCCTCCCCTTCTCTGATAGGGCGGCATGGTGGCCCAGTGGCTAGCACTGTTGCCTCACAGCAAGAACGCTGCTGGTTTGCCCTACCCCTGAGCCAGTCGACGTTTCTGTGTGGAGTTTACATGTTCTCCCCGTGTTCGCATGGGTTTTCCCAGGTTCTTCGGTTTCCTCCCACCGTCCAAAAAACATACTACATAAGTAAATTGACTACTTTTTAAATAGCATCTTAAGTCAGATATATCTCAGCACGTTCACAAGCAGGGGGAGTTCTTGAGACTTACCTGAGCTCAAACTCTTCTCTCACCCTTTAAACGGGAGGGAGCCCCGGGCTCAAGGATATTCTGAGCTCAGGGCTCTCTCCTGGGATAGAATGCCAAATGCGCTTTATAATCAATCTTCAGCTAAGTGTGAACTCTTGAATATCTTTTAAGTGGGTACTACTGAAATAATGGATTTAGAGGTTCAGCAGAATTACAATATTTATGTGTATTAATTTTTGTTGTGTATTTGTGAAAAACTAAAATTCTATTCACAATTGATTCTTATTCATTTAAAATGTGCTGCAGTTAAACACATTTATATTCCTTAAACCTGTACCAGTGTTTGGAAAAAAAAATTCTGGTGGGCCGGCAAGTATGCACAAGCTAAATCATTACAAACCAATGTGATTTTGATTAATCTGTTGTTTGTATATCATTGTTTTATTTTCCAAAGCCTTGAACTGAAAGACTGTATTTTTAATCCCCCCCCCAAACCACAAGTTTATTATCACAAAACACAGTAATACCAGAATCTCTAGCTGCTCGTCGTCATCCTCTCGGATCCCTAGAGTTTATTGATTGTTACTTCAAAATCCTTTAACCACTTCTAAACGTCTAGCGCAGTGTTCACAAATAAAAAGTTCAGTTCTTGCCGCCATCCGGACTTTCATCCCAAAGAACTGTGGTTTTCAGTGTTTTTCTAATTTCTCTTAAAAAAATAATTGGCGCTCATTATAACAGATATGGCACAGTGTTGTAACCATAAGTTTGTAAAAAGGAGCGAAATTCAAAGCTAATGTACTGTTTCTTGTGCGTGTGTGCCATAGCGTCACCCTGTCTGGGCATCGGATGTGAAGCCCATCAGAGGCACGAGCCCCCAGACGGCCAGACGTGCTCTACAACTCCAAGACTCACTTTTCTCCAAAGAACTGGAAAACATGGGCAAACATCTTGCCGGTAGGTTTTTAACACACAGACACCCACATGCATATAAAAAAGCAGGCCACCTTTCTATTACAGCCTGACACTGTCAAAGGCCACACGTGTACATGTCTGCATGCAAACTCCAAAACGAAGGCGTCTGATTGGCTAATTAAAGGCTGATCCACCTATTAAAATATGTCATGAAAAACAGTGACCGTCTTTGATTCGTTTAATAATGCCACCGCCGCATTAGCTTGTTAGAGTCACTGTGAAGTGACAAATCCCTGTCTGCAGATGATCAAACTCAGCCTGTGGTTTGATCTTGCAGACCTTTGAGAGACGTTTGTGTGTGTGACGCTCGTTAGTTTGGTAACCGCTTGAAAGCATTGGGCAAAACCAAAGGCACAAACAGCACCAAGAGCTGCAACATGTGTAGTGCAGTTGTTTGTTTATGCATGTACTGTTATTTCGCTTCGCTGTCGCACACTGAATACATTTGAAACATATTAAGTATTTAAAAAGGCCACTCTCTCTAAGCCATCAGGGCAGCAGCTGTGTGTGTGTGTGTGTGTGTGTGTGTGTGTGTGCATGTGCGTGTGTTTGTGTGCATGTGCATGGGCATGTGTGCTTGTGTTCATGTGTGTATGTGCCTGTGATTGTGTGTGTGTGTGTGTGTGCGTGTTTGTGGGAGGTCGACATTTAAACGTGAAATGTCACAATAGCAAAGTAGGCATGAGCATGAAGGTTTTGCATGCATATTTTTCTAATGTGAAAATAATTAATTGTTTTAATACTAGAACAGTTGCTGAACTGTTTAATAGTCGATTTAAGTATAATGTATACTAATATACTATACTTACTATACTATATATATATATATATATTAGGGCTGTCAATTGATTAAAAAAAATAACTAATTAATCACACTTTTGTTTGTGATTAATCATGATTAATCACGAAAAGCCGTATTTATTACAGAAATAAAAACACAGGCATGTAAGTGCCATTTGAATTTTAAAACAATCAATGCCAATAACAAACAAAAATTATTTCCTTGTTGGATTCTAAGTGAACTACAAAAAAATCCAAAATACAGGCATTGCAAATATGGAAATTGGATAAAAAAATAATAATAATAAAGTATTGAATACAAGCAATTGTATTCATTGTAAAGTTGTTTTGCGAGTTGAAAACATTAAATTATAAAGTAGAAACAATTTTGCTCAGTCCACCTTAGCATTTTGGTAGTTGCTAAGACAGGCCAGTCTGTTGACATGTGACCTAAGAGTGAGAAAAGTCTCTCACAAGCAGAACCACCGATTTCGGTGCTTAATTTCTGTGCCACTGGTGCTGTGACAAGGACGCAAGAAGCACCAAGGGGTACATCAAAGTCACGCACTTAAGACTATAGGCTAGACTTCTTACATGGACTTTGGTCACGCCATCTCTAAACATTAAATTATAAACTGCTTTGAGCGACTGTCTGCGATGTTAGGCGTTTAATGTTGTTGTTAGGATATCCACACATACACAAACACTCTCTCTTACACACACACACACACACAGACACACAGACAACGCGGGCAGTACAGCGAGCTCACACGGTATAAGCGACTCCCTTCAGAGTCATCAACGCGCACGGTCGCGTTCATCATCGCGCCGCCCTCAACCCGAAAGTGAAATAGAAAGTGACCGGTTCGCGGATAAATGTGTGGACCGGGAGGGAGGGAGTAGGTGTCGCGGATTAAGCTGGATTTATACTTTCACCTGGCGCACCTCGGGGCTATACTCACCGAGGGAGCTCACTATTTTGCCGCCCTTGTCGGCCGCCTAGGTCACCTCTGTGGACGCGCCAGACGCGGAACACACGTCAGCCACAACAGGAAATAAGAAAAAACTGCCACTGCGTTAAATGCGTAATTTTTTTTTAACATGTTCAATATTTCAAATTAATCGCCGTGCGTTAACGCGCTAATTTTGACAGCCCTAATATATATTAGTGGTGACACGGTGGCGCAGTAGGTAGTGCTGTCGCCTCACAGCAAGAAGGTCGCTGGTTCGAGCCTCGGCTGGG
>CAIGQQ010037704.1:587308-631904 GCA_903798035.1 Danio albolineatus | reverse complement strand
ATATATATGTGTGTGTGTTTGAACAGAAGAAAGAAACGTTAGGGTAATAAACACTTCAGGGAGACTTACTGATGTGATCTATTCTTTTAAATGTGAAATTTGAAAAAGGAACGCTGATCAAAATTAGAGAATACCTCCAGATCATTACAGGTTATCATAAATTCAAGCAGGATACATCAGTCAAGCTTTCATCAGAACACAATCATCAGCTGTTCATGACAAGTACTGTAACAATCCCGTTCTGACATCTGTCACAGCAGTATATTTAAATTATACATCTGGTCTCTCTTCCGTGTTTCACTTATATACAGTATATTCCGTCCACCATCTCCAACTAGCTCATTTCTGTTCAAAGTATTATCAAAGTGCATGGTAATCAGCCTCAAATCTCTGGCGTTTACATTAACTCATATTTGATCATAATTGCTTTTGCATGATTACAGTTTTGTTTAGTTTTTTTTTCTTCAGCAGGAGTTGAAAATGTTTATCAGAAGCTCTTTGACAGTGTGTGTTTTTTCACTGCATTCATCAGCTAGCAAATTTCATGCAGGACAATGAGCCCTGTCAAACAGCAAAAACAGTAAAGCAGTTCCTTAAAGCTAAAAAAATTAAATACTGAAACATTGAAATAATGAAATGGAAGTCCAGAGTCCTGAGCTAAACCTTATTGAAAATGTCAGGCAACATAGTTATGGCTAGTAAACCACTACAGTCCGTAAACTGTGGAAAAAAAGTCAATTGTTATTGTTAATGTAAATCTACACTGTAGACGTTTTTGTTTTGTTTTTTGTTTTCTTTTTTTACATTAATGCATTTATGAAATAATGCGCCAATTTGAGACACATGTTAATGCAGTGCATTGTGTCTTGCTTCCCCGGACAAAGAATACATTTATAATTCATAATCAAGTTGAACTGTTGTACTTGAGATGAATGATGGTTCATCTGTGTATGGTGTTTACAGTGGACATAACTGTGGCTCCTGGGTTCTCAGCCACCACCATCCACTCATCAGGCCCTCTTATAAATATCATGTGGGAAATTTTAAACACTCGCACCAAATAAGACATTTTTCATCCACTTTGTTTTCATTGTCTTTATTTTGGTATGATTCGCCATCATCACAAATGATTTATTCCTGTGTAATATTTTCACAACAAATCCTTTCCGTCACATGTGTGTTTAGGTGGAACAAGTTCCTGTATGCAGTTTAAATTGGACGACAGGGGTTTACAATTACTTATGATTGACTACAGACGAAACAATCAAATTATCCATTTGCACAATTAGATGTGTCACATATCACAACAATCTGTAATTGTTTCCATATAGGGAATTCATTATGAGAGCTGCAGATAGAATGACATTTACACTTTTGCGTTAGTAATCTGAACAACAGACATATGTTTCATATTTCAGAAAACTATCATGGCATTTTGTTAGGAGAAAAAAAACTGTTTGCTTACAAGTTAGTCAAGGTTTCTTAAACACATCAAACTTGAGCATAATATTTACAGTGCCCGGCACTAATACAGTATTGGCACCCTTGGTAAACATGAAAAAAGACAGCTGGAGAAAAAAAGTCTTTATTGTTTAACCCTTTGATATTTTGCTTAAGTTATTAACAATAAAAACTGAGGATGCTTGAGTTTATTTTTTGGATGAGAATAGAGGCTTTTTTTCTTGAAACCATTCCAAGCTTTTTGCATTGATGTTGGTGACATCAGATTTTAGTTTTGGAGACTTTCTGACCCCATGAGCAAACTAACTTCTGCAATTCTCCAGCTGTGATTATTGGAGATTTCTTGTCTTTTTTTGGCCACTTGAACCTCCTAACAGTAATAAACACAAACTCATATTCTTTTCCAGGCTGATTCATTACTCTTTTGGAGATTCTTGATTATTTCCCTCATGGTGGAAATGTTTTTGATATTTTCTCATAGCCACTTCATAGAATTATTCTGCTCTTTCAATTGTTTGTTCTTAATGAGGCGGCATGGTGGCTCAGTGGTTATCACATTTGCTTCACAGCAAGAAGGTCACAGGTTTGATCTGGCTGGGTCAGTTGGCATATCTGTGAGGAGTTTGCATGTTCTCCCCATGTTCATGTGGTTTTCCTCCACAGTCCGAGGTACATGTAAATTAGGGGAACTAAACTGGCCGTAGTGTATGAGTGTGAATGTGAGAGTGTATGAGTATATTCCGGCATACATATGCTGAATAAGTTGGTAATTCATTTCGTTGTGGCGAACCCTGATGAATAAAGGGACTAAGCTGAAAGAAAATGAATGAATAAATGAATGAATGAATGAATGTTCTAAATGAGAGCAAAAAACTACTTTTATTAAAACCATCTATGCTAATATTTACCAAGGGTTTCAATATTCGTGAAGGACGCTGTATAATATGTCATTGGTTGTTTCTTCTGCATTCTTAAATACTCTCAGTCTAAATGCTGGTTGATGGATCTAGATTGTCCATTTGTCAATGTGACTTTTATGAAAGAAAATAAGAATAAAAATAAGAAATGTTGACTTGCTACTAAGCAAACAAATATGTTGGCGTGATGCAGGGCATATTAAACTGCTCTTGTACACTTAGAAAGTAAACGTGCCATCTAATTTACACTTTACAGCTGACAGTAAATACTGTTGCCACGACTGTTGAAAGAGCTTGGCAGAACTTCAGGAAATTGTTTTGGTGTTTTGTTATAGGGAGTCCATGTGAAGTTAATCATTACTCCAAGCCTATGAGTGTGTATATGAATGATAATACAAATAGAAAAAGTCAGTGTTGACTTGTATTGTATGCATAACTTTACAGCTAAATGAACAAAGTTAAAAGCCTAACATGCTCAGCTAAAATGTCTATTCTCATACGCATCTGATCCATTTGATTTAGTCTTTGTATTATATAATATTAATAATAATATTATTAATAATAATAATATTAATAATAATATTAATAATAATAATATTAATAATAATAATAATAATAATGATGATGATGATGATGATAGTAGTAGTAGTAGTAGTAGTAGTAGTAGTAGTAGTAGCAGTAGTGGTGGTAGCAGTAGTGGTAGTAGTAGTACATTGATAATTTAATCATTATTAAATTGTTCAATCATCATCATACACTATATTTTTACATAAATAACTAAAACTAGTACTGCTGCTAATATTATTTAATATTGTTATATTATTTTTGTTAGCAGTACTGTAGTTTGTTTATTTATTTATTTATTTATTTATTTATTTATTTATTTATGTATTTATGTATTTATAATTTTTATTTATTTATTTATTTATTTTTGTTTGTTTGTTTAGCTAGTGGGGGGTTAGTTAGTTAGCTAGCTAGCTAGCTAGTTAGTTAGTTAGTTAGTTAGTTAGTTAGTTAAAACATTAAGTTAAATGTTGCTGTTGTTATGTGTTTTTATGGTTGTTTTCTTTTTGCGGTGATTCTTTTTATTACCTAAAATAATCTTCTATGTTTAAAGATAAATTGACCATACGATCTCAAACTCATAATCTCAATTTGTGCTTTTTTTTATTGTCCCATATAACCTACCATTAACATGCAAACAATCCATGACCATTATCATCCCACCGTTGCTCATTCTTTGCTTCTATTATCTGTATTTCTTCAGAGGTGGAGAAGGACTTGGCCAAACTGGCAGAGCAAGGCAAGCTGAACCGAAGTCCAAACAGCCCTCACAGGAGTTTACTTTTACCTCCACTCTTCCACACCACCAACACCCTCCCTGTTCTCGGACAGACATCCAGACCACAGTCTCCCAGCAGCCTTTCCTCAAAAACCACAGGCCTGCCGCTTCACAACCCCAAACCCACAAACCTCATGACGGAGCGAACATCCCCCAGTAACTCCAGCAGCAGAGCCCAGACGCCCAGCAGACCCATCACGCCTAATAGTCTAATGATGCGCTCCTTCACTGCCGCTGGCCATGGAAACAAAGAACGGGTGTACGGCCGATCAAGGAGCAGACCTGTCACACCGACTGGACAGATCACCAGACCGATACTAACACCACCAGGCCTGAGCACCACTGATCTGTATGGAGGTCTGTGGAGCACACTCACTGAGGTAAATCACATATACTGAATACAGTTAAATCAGATTCAGAGGTCAAATCTTAGAATGGAGAAAAAAAAAAATGATACAAAAACAGTAATATTGGTAAATAATATATACAGTGCATCCAGAAAGGATTCATAGTGCTTCACTCCTTATTACAAAATGGATTAAATTAAATTCTACACACAATACCCCATAATCACAATGTGAAAAAATATTTTTTGAAATTGTTGCAAATTTATTAAAAATAAAAAACCTGAAATGCCATGCATGTTCTTCCAGTGCTGGATTAGTTGGCAGCTGATTCCGCTGTGGCGACCCCAGATTAATAAGGGGACTAAGCTGAAAAGAAAATGAATGAATGAAGGAATGAATGATAATAAGAATAAGAATATTATTATTATTATTATTTTTTTATTTATGGATCTTTCAGTCTGCAGTGATATAACAGTAAACTCAGTAACTAAATAATTTTGACTAAGGTATGCCTTTAAAAACTGAGTTAAACATGTTCCTTACAAACATATTTTTGTTGCGTGTCAGCAGACCACTGTAACCCACACATGTCGGTCCTCTCTCTCATAGCGAAAAAATGGAGACAAAACCTTTGTTGCAGCACATTTTTAAATGCAACACTGACGACCCATGTCTCCAAATAATTCTTCTTCTTCCACTTCCAACACAACGTGGTGTCTTCGAAGCTATCTTGCATATTAATAAAGTTGCACCCTTATTCACAATAGCACATGCTGATTGGTTGATTCGAATAAAAATTTTCTCATAAATTAATGCTGAAAGCTCAAAGACGTCACGTTGTACCTGCCTGTACAGACATCAGTTTACGCGCTGTAATTTACACAAGGATCTCAAGGCCATGAAGTAGCTTCAAAAAAAAAAATTTCAAACAGGAAGAATGAATTTTCTCAAAATAACGCAAATTTTCACTTTTTTTTGTGAAAAATATATAGTGTTATATCCTTAGAGTGTTTTTAGCAAAGTGGGACACATAAATGACTGTTAACATGTCAAAAAATGTGTTTTGGTGTGACCCTTTAAAATACACTCTAGACCAGGGGTTTTCAAACTTTTTAATCTCGGGGACCCCCAAATATGATAATTCATTGCGGGGGACCCCTTTGCCGGTCCAAACACAACTCTTGATGTTTGAAATAGTCAGTCGATTTCTCTGCCTCATTGGGATGTTTCTGCTGTATTGGATGGTTTCATGCATTCATTGGAGAGAATCTCTTTACAAAGAACACATTGGGGTCTATCGACTCCCTGCTTTAACACGCAGGTAAATCCAAACGCAATGTAAGATTTGTCATATTTTCTGGTTTTTGCCTTAGCGTTCGCCAAGTCAGATTTGCATGAACTGCTTGCGGGAGCGGGATTCTTTAAAAATCTTTCCATCATCTGTCCTGCACTTACAGCCGCTAATTGCTCCATGCAACTATGCAAAACGTTAAAGAACGCAACGGATTTGGGGATAAGCGCATTACAATTAAGTATCCCCTTATTTATATCATAAAATTAAATGTGTATATATATATATATATATATATATATATATATATATATATATATATTTGGTCATTAATAATTTTAGGATTGGAAAAACAAACATCATAAATCATTTTTGTTTCTGCCAAGTTTTTCGCGGACCCCCTAGCGCCCTCTTGCGGCCCACCTGGGGTCCGCGGACCCCAGTTTGAAAACCCCTGCTCTAGACCACCCCTTTAATTAATTTAATGTAATGTAAGATGACTAACATGAATAATATTTAAATAAATTTTATTTGTTTGTATTTATGTATATATTTATGAAAAACATCATCATTTCATCATCATTCAGTATGGGGGTGTGCGAGATATCTGCAGAGTGGATGACAAAATCAACAGCCTGAGGTATCAAGACATTTGTACTGCCCATTACATTACAAGCCTCAGAAGAGCGCAACGTCTTCAGCAGGATAGTACTCCTTCTCACACTTCAGCCTCCATGTCAAAGTTCCTGAAAGCAAAGAAGGTCAAGGTGCTCCAGTATTGGCCAGCCTAGCCACCAGACATCAACGTTATTGAGCATGTCTGGGGTAAGATGAAGGAGGAGAAATTGAAGTCCTGCAAAAACTTTTTCTTTCTTTCTTTACAGAGATGTACTGTATGGATGCACTCCTCCAAGCTAATGAAAGACCGTACTGTCCTAATTAGATAATTCATCCGATAAATCAAGAAAAAAATTATAAAATAAGCATAATCTAGAGACCTTTACCTTTCATATAAGCCACTTCTGATAACAAATTATCAACTAGAAGTCAAGTTATTATTTGTTATTCCTAAAACTTGGATTGGCAACAGGACTTGTGTCAGGTAGTGTATAACAGTCCTGTTGTCCATGTTTTTATGTGCCAAATATTCAGAGAGACCGAAAAAAACAGGGTCTTAAATCTCTTACTATTTGGAAATAGTAGGTCTCATTTTATGTTGGCCTTGAGAAATCTCACATTTGGAAACCCCTGTAAAAACTCAGGTCATTGAGTTCAGAATCACTCGCGCTGTCTGTTAGTTTGTGAAAGCTCTAGACTGTCTAATATTCTATTGTCCATGTCTGACTGCGACCTATTCATCTCACGCTCAATTGAGATTAAGCAATATAATATAATGATCCACAGCAGAATAAAGGACAGATTTACAGACGACTACTTTTGGTATGAAGCAAGAAGGGAGTCTGGCATTTCCGGATTTCTGTTTTCTTAATCTTTTATTTTCTGGTATTAGTATGTGTTAATAAACCCAAAGCTCCTTTTAAAGTCTTTAATACCCACAAGCAGGAATCATATTGTTAGCTCATATTTCTATGACTGATGAGGTTTTGAAAACATTAATGCATAAATGCTGATTTCCACCCATCTGATCCCACAGCTGTTATAGCAATTCAGCTCCTGAATAAGAAAAAACAAATATGCACCTGTACATCTCATTCACTTCAGAAAAGGAGATGCCAGATCATTTGTCCTTCTACTCTGTTTTGCTGTAAGCGATTTAGCACTGAAATGTGGTGTAGATGTATGAGCACTTCCTGTCTGGCCCATACCAGCTATACCTTTAGTGCTGAAAAATAAGAGCACATAAAAGTCTTTAGAAGGGAATAGGGGGTAATTTATTTATTAGAAGTTGGCCCAGAGGATCGACCCAGAGGTGTACTTATTTCAAAAGAAAATAAAAACATCTGTAGAACGAATGGGCTTGACATGCACATTCACCAGCTCTCTACATCTTGGGTTTCACAGGGGATTTTGTTGCTTTTCAATCGCCACCTTTTTGCTCACGCCACAGCAGTTTGCACTGATAAATGATTACATTTCCTGAATATTAGAGCAAATTATGTCCTTTAAGACCCATGAAATCAAACCAGAGTTCTGTGATATTTAGCTGATGTGTGTGTTAGCTTGTTAGCTGCTACTGTAGCTGAAAACCTTATTTAAAAAGTTGTTTAAACCATATAAAGATGATTTGTTGGCTCAATCCTCGAAATGCATTCAGATTTAAAATCATTGCATTTTGGTATTTAATAAAATGTATTCTTTCAACAAAAACATAAAGTTCAAGTATTGAATGTCATAATTAAAGATGCACCAATGCTGTGACAAAGTTTGTCTAAAAATGGCATTTTTGGTGTGCCACACTACCCAGTAGAGTTCAGCAACGTTTCCACCATCTCTCTATTTTTACTAAGAGTTTAGTCTTATTTATAGATCAAATATCAAAACGGTTCTTAAATCAAGAAGAATTTCCTGGACAAGTAAAAAAAAAAGTTTTATTTTCTGAAATAAGCCAACACTAAGTAAGTTTTCCTGTAAACAAGCTAAATACCCAGCTGGTTAAGTAAAACAATCTTGTTTTTGGTTTGAAGTAAGATTATTTTATTGATCCCACTGGCAGATTATTTAGCTTGTTTTATATAAAAACTCACTTTTAAACCAATTAAAAAAAAAAGTCTACAAAATAATCTTGATATAAGATTTTTTGTTGTTGTTGTTGTTTGGATTAGAAACAATACAAAATACTGTATTAGAAAGAATATACTGGAAAAGCATGTTTTCCAGTTTTGAGCAGTTTTCACACCAGATGCAGAAAGCGCTACACTATGAAACCCATTCATTTCAATGACCATGCAAGGAGGTTCTTTGGCAAAGAGGGGGGTTTTAGAATATTACCAGTAATAATCTCTCTGTTCATATTCTACTTATGTACATGTATACTTATCTATGCATGAACCATCAATTTTATTGGCTTGTATTTAAAAAAAGAGTTTACATTTAAGTGAATGATTTACGAGGAGTCTAACAAATTTTTAATTATTAAATACAAAGTGTTTTTGAGTTCCGTTTGCAGACAAGTGCATCCTGAATTGGCTAATTCAATTCAATTCAATTCATCTTTATTTGTATAGCGCTTTTGCAATGTAGATTGTGTCAAAGCAGCTTTACATGCATTATAAAAAAAAATTGAAACAGTGTCAGTCCAGTGTTCAGTGTTGAAGTTCAGTTTAGTTCAATTCAGCGTGGTTTAATATTCACTGCTGAGAGTCCAAACACTGAGGATTAATCTATCGATGCGCAGCCCTACAAGTCCCGAACCATGCAAGGCAGTGGCGACAGCGGCGAGGAAAAAACTTCACCAATTGGCGAAAGTGAAGAATTAAAAAACCTCAAGAGAAACCAGGCTCAGTTGGGCACAACCATTTCTCCTATGGCCAGACGTCTTGTGCAGAGTTGCAGTCTAGGCGCTGGAGGCTGAAGAACGCTGGACGTCCATCGCGGAGAATCGCAGGTGGGGGGATCACCGGCTGGTGAACAGGCTGGCCCTTCAGGAACAATGCGAGGACTCGTCTGTCACTGAGGTCTTACAGGGATCGGTCTCATGCTCTTCACTCCTCCATGACCACCACAGCAGCTGCTCAGGATACGGCCTGATCCAGGATTATGGAAACCTCTGGAATAATAAAAAACAGACTAACATAAGCGCAGATGCTATTCAAATTATAATGTCTTTTGGGAAGTGTTCCCGGCTCCGGTTGCCCTAAATAATGCAGACTAACAATCCTTTAGAGGATTTGGATTCCAACAGCATTTGTGTTTTATGTCTATGCTAATGCCAATAGATGTGTCTTTGATCTAGTTTTAAACTGACAGAGTGTGTCTGCTTCCTGAACTGTGCTAGGAAGGCTGTTCCAGAGTTTAGGTGCCAGATAAGATAAATATCTACTGCCTACAATTGTCTGTTTCAGTTTTGGCCCAGAATATTTATTTCCGTGCATTTCTAGTTATATTGGTTTATCATAATCCATTGTCCATTTACAGTATATCTTTTTTTATTAATAATGAAAAAACAAGTAAATCCTTTGACATTTATCATGTTAACTCAAAACAAATCCATTAATTATCAGTTTCCCATAATTTGTGATCGATGGGTGTTTATCTTGTGACCTTCACCTTGACTGTTAATGTTGAAAGGTTTAAGAACTTTTGACTGATAGGAACTTTTTACTGCTACAAATTGATAACAGCCAAGTACAAGCTGAACTGTGTCTGTGCAATCCCAGTAACAACAACATTATTTTGGGTCCTGGCAAAGAGAAAATTTCCAAGAAAAATGAGCGAATAACAGATCAAATGTAGCATTAATAGAGAGAAGCTGATGTTATTTCATTGTAGCTGTAGCATACCCAGTGTTCTCTATTATGGAGACAGCTAAATTAACACTCTATAAATTAAATATATTTTTAAGCATAACCTATGATTGTTAATTCTGTTTATTTATGTTACTAGGATGAGTTTTACCAGCAGTTGCAGGCGGTCAGGAAGCCCTGGCGCATTCCTAGTGATGCAGAGAGTGACTGTCTGGACCCTCCAGAGCAGGACAAGTGTGAGTTCTACACCTCTGACCTGTCCCATTCATTGAACATGTTGTGACAAAAAGATTTGAAGTGAAATTTCACTTAACCCGTCTTGTTTAAAACCTGTAATTCAGTTTGACCAGTTACCAAATATAGCTAAAAAAGCAATCAAAACACAAACACAGTTTACTTCTATATAAATCAACCTCATCTTAGATTTGGTGATCATGTTTATGTCTTTCACACCCAACACAAAAAGCATAAGAACAACTCAAACTCATCATACTTGTCATATTTATTTACACTTGAGTACAGTCTCGAAATTACTTAACACAATAAAAAGTTTAAGTATTTTTAAAAAACATTTTTTATTTGTATTGCTTTATTACATGTCATGTATTGTGGTCCCACTATATTAGGTGACCTTAACTAATATGTACTTAGACTTAAATGAATCATTTGCTACACTGTACTTATGATTGATTAAATAGCTGCATGTCATTACATCTGCAGTTAATTTATGTATTTAGATTTGGATTTACACCCATGACCCATACCTTATCTTAACCCAACTTATAACCTCCCCATACCACTAAATCTCTCCCTGTCCACACTCATATCCAACTTCCAGAAGTGTTGAGCAATACTATATGAACACAATAAGTACATTGTACTCATTTTCTGATGTAAGAGCATAGTATTTAAGGCACTTAATATAAAGTGGGACCCAACTTACAGAACATGAAATAGCCGGAGCTACCATTCCATATGCTCGCAGATTTGGTTAGTTGGCATGTTAAATTTGGGAACTTCCGGATTGACTAGATGCAAGTAATGTTAGAAAACAACTTGCCTTTTAAACAACTCCAATTAAATATGGTTAGTCATTTAATTAAAGATGTTAAAATCAGGTGGTGCCAAATTTACTCCTTTAACTGGGAGGAATCTAAAAACATTCTCTAAAGCCTCATTTACACTAATGTTCTACTTTCTTTTTTTTTTTTTTTTTTAGTTGTTTACACTTGCTGTACAACTTGCACATTGTGCATGCATTTTACTGAGTAATTGCTCATAGAAATTATGTTTTTTTATTTTTTATTTTAGAAAGCTCAGACATCTTAACATGGTATATCAACTTCTTGTTTATAGACCCAAGAGAAATTTTGTTAATCTGTACAGTCCTGGTCAGAAATGAATATCACACAGCTTCTTATTGTCATGATCACCAGCGATCTACAGCCAGAGATCGCTGGTTGAAACACACACAAACACTTTCCATGAACTACAGATTTGTTAAAGGACTACATTTCCAGTCATGCAGCACACACACACTCCCAGGGCTCAACAATAAGGACTGTCCGATGGCCTGGGGACAGTGTGAGCGATGCTCGGGACAGTAGACAGAATCGTTACTGGCCCGATCTGGCCAGTGCTGCCTTGTCACAAAATTTTAATTTGCCTGCGACTATTGGTCAAATGCATGCATATATAGTCTTAAAATCAAGAAATAGTTTGTGCTTTCACGTATTTGAATGCTACCTTCTCTGTGAAGTCGTAAATACCATATTGCTTTTTTGGGTTCCTTTTATTTTATTGGATGCTGTGAGCATGTCATTTTTTGCGTAACCTGGTAAAAACCAACACAGCGAATAGACGACAACATGACGGCAACATCAAATTATGAGGCTAAAAGAAAATGTCTGTTTTGAGATGTTTAGCTGTCATTTTTAAGTCAGCCAGGTTTTGTTTTGCAATAAAACACCTGCACATTTTCCTTAACATTTTTAGAAATTAATTTCGACACATTATTTAAAATATGTGGCTAAGAAATAGCAATTAACCCTTTTTTTTTTTTTTTTTTTTTTGGTGGGGTCAGTGAAACATTATACAGGGCTAGTAACAATCTGAACCACTGGTCAAATCGGGCCAGTAGAAAAAATCCTGAGTGTTGAACCTTGGCTCCTGCTACATATCATGACTGTCAAAGACTGATTACACTCACTACATAAGCAGCACATTAACTCACTGTCGTCACTGAGTATTGTTTATCTGTAAGTGACATACAACGCGTTTCCTTTGTTCCTGGTTTTCCATATTTCAACCCTAGCCTTGCTATTTGTTTATCCTTGCCTGCCGCCATCCTTTTGAACCTTCTGCCTGTTTAAAGACCACGATTTTGATCACCTGTATACATTTGTTTGCCCTGATGACCACTGCTATACTGACTTTATATTAAATCTGAAACTGGATCCTCACAACCGTTGTCAGTGTCATACCCAGCGTTACACTTATATATCAATTGTTCATTTTGTGGGGTCTTCTACGTTGGTGAATAAATCAAATTTTCTAATGCTGAAGTCATTATTTTAGGAAAAATAATTTTTAATTATATAAAAGTAAATAATCATAATAATAAAATTTGGGTACATCGGAAAATAAATCTCACGCATTGCCAAAGGTCTTTTGTATTCCTCTATAGCTGCCTGTTTACATACAATTACTTTGACACATCTGTATCTGATTTGTACCCAATTTCTTTCTTTTTTTATAATTACTTTTTAGGGTTTTTTAAGCTTTCATGGTAAAGTGTAGAGAATTGACAGGAAATCACGAGGAGCAGAGAGAGGGGAAAGATCGGCAAAGGAACCTCAAGCCAGGAATCAAACTCAGGTCACCGTGAGCACCATGGTGATATATGTCAACCCACTTAACCAGTAGGCTGTTGGCACTAACTCTCCAATTTATTTCAACGCACAAATGGGGCCTTAATTTATTTATTTTTTTTTTGTCATGGAACATGTCTAATTTGTCACATAAGAGCAAGAGTTCAGAATCAGCTAGCCTAATTTTGGTCAGTTCTTTTTTTCAAGATTGTTTTGAAAATGAGTGGGCCTCTAAAAATAGAAGTTAGTAATAGAATAGTTTTACATGTCATATTTGAATCTTTTGATTTATTGACTCTGTTTACACTTTTTGTGCTGTTATATTGACTGTGGTTCAGATGATTCAAATTATCCCCCTACGGTGCTGTTTATGGACTGGCAAGTCTGGGACTCAGTAGAGGCCTATTAATGACGATATCTGAGCTCTCGTCCCTTTGGAAATAAATGAGTCAGATCGAGGGAGCAACTTCCAAGCAGCTTTTACGGTTTCTCAAAGTCTCCGTGTACGCAAGCCTGCAGCATGTGTGGCTCAGCGGTTGAAAATCATCGGACACTTTAATTATGTTGATATGGTCTCATGAACGTATCTTAGATCTCCATTCCAGTGCATGTCTGAAAGATTTAAGCACGCTTGGAGTCATTAGAGGATTATTATTTGTCCAAATCACGGTCCGTCATCGCTAATAAATACCGCTGGCCTCATTTTTCAGTCTTTGAACGTGACATGGCCAGAATCTCGATGTCCCTTGTGAGCCATTAGTCTGTTAATGACCTCAGTATTGTACCATATCAAAGCTTTATCCCTGAGTGAGTGTCCTTGAGTTCAGGGATTATGTAAGAATGATTATGATTTTTATCAGGATGGGGACAATTGTCTTTTACTGAATGTGATGAACAGCTTATTTTAATACAACAAAATTCCACATTTTTGTTACTAGCAGTTCTGCTTCTTTCCCACTTTAGCACTTCAAACAAATATTCGATATATATCTGGGATAATAATTCTTTGCTGAGCAAATTATTTTTGTAACACAAAATCGATTTGAGATGAGTGTTTTGGTCACTGTAGGGCTTACAGTGCAAATGCTCATTTCTGAGATCCCAGATTATTTTAGTAAACAAATACCAAGACTAAAACTATTGGTCAAAAAACATTTTTATTAACTCAAATAAAATTAAAAATCACAATAGATAAATTAAAACTATGGAAAAACTAAACTAAAATTGAATAATTACCAAAAAATAATAACTGTTTTCAGAACTAATAAACACTCATTCTGAAACGGAAAATATGATTTACGATTGTTTGGAGATAACAGTAGATGATGGTACTTCTATTGTCATCAGTCAAGTGCATGTTTATATATAAACAAATGTTTATAAACCAATTGTCTGTTTTTAACTTTTTCTCAATAGGGTATATGCACAGCTAGTGTTTTTTCCCCATACCGATAAACGTCTGGTGAACAGTCAAATGACTTTTTCAATTTATTACGATTTCTTTTACAACATCGATGTTGTAATGTAATTAAAATATAAGACTGAAGCATTCAATTAGTTGTCTGGTACATGCACGCACCATCATGATCTGCAGGCTAGCACAGAAAATCCAACCAAAATACTGGAGTAAAATAAATGGTCATATTTTAAAGACATGGCATGGTAAAATGGAATTTAATGTAGTAGTTTTATACATTCTGAGACCCACTTCAAATCGTATATCCATCAGGCAGTGAAGGTCACTGATTATTTAAAGAAAACAGACCTTAAACATGTAAGTAATGGCATACAGTTCACCGGAAGTGCTTTAATTGGGTTACTGAAAATTAAACGTCCTTCTGCATATACTGTACCCTATTGCCAAAGCAATGTAAAATAGGCATATTTAACGACACACAGTATAATCTTTAGTATGAAGAAAAATGTCTTGACTTTTATTGTTTTATAGTGCATTTGTATGGCTTTGGTTTCAGTGTTTGTTCAAAAAATATATTTTATTTTTATTAATAAGATGTTTGCACAAATGCTAATGTACAATCTGTGCATGCTCAGAAGTAAAGCTGCAAATGCTGTCACTAGGGCGGTACCTATTCAAAAGTTCATTCATTTATTCATTTTCTTTTCGGCTTAGTCCCTTTATTAATCCGGGGTCGCCACAGCGGAATGAACCGCCAACTTATCCAGCATTTGTTTTACGCAGCGGATGCCCTTCCAGCCACAACCCATCCCTGGGAAACACATCCATACATTCTCATTCACACACATACACTATGAACAATTTAGCTTACTCAATTCACCTGTACCGCATGTCTTTGGACTGTGGGGGAAACCGGAGCACCCGGAGGAAACCCACGCAACCACGGGGAGAACATGCAAACTCCACACAGAAATGCCAACTGGCCCAGCCAGGGATCGAACCAGCGACCTTCTTGCTGTGAGGCGAACGTGCTAACCACTAGGCCACCGTGGCGCCCCTATTTAAAAGTTACATATCTAAAAGGATCAATAATAATATAATTTTTTTTTTTTGGAGAACCAGCCTTTTGGGGTACTTGTATGATTTAGTCACATTGTAAAGATGAAGCATTCTAGAAGTCACGGAATTGGCTAAAGCAATCAGTTTTACATGGACATCCTGCTCTCCTACTGTACAAAGTTTCACCTTTTTCCAGGTTCAGTGAAAACTGGAAAGCTGTCAGTTAAATAGGGTTTAGACAAATATTTGTTATAGATATGGGATAGTATTTCTTTGGTAAACAAATGATTTCAACATATGTTTGGAGCACAAATTCACGCTGCCAAAAATACGTCCAGAGATTTCTAGACAAGCAAAACATTGTATAAACAATCAGATGAAATTGGCTAGCTGTGTCCTTTTGCCAAAAACATATCTTGCATAAAGTAAGCATATTGTGCTAACAGTCTCTAAAGCCATGTTTTCTGGAACCGTCATGCCAGGCCAGATATTTAAAGGAACAGTCTGTTAGTGAGAACGCTTGGCACTGCCAACCGCAGGACGTGATAAAATGCCATTTGGCATTCAGAGCATTGGCTGATTGGCCGCCACAGTGCCTGTTGACGCTGTCAGTTGGAGTTTTGCCTGTGCCAACATAGGTTTCTGAATAGGCATCAAGTGCAAGATCCATAACAATTTCCTGTTATTGCAGAAACGCCCACAATGGGGTAACCACTAACCCTTTAAACATTTATTTCTCTACTCCATTCATTTCAGATTCCATGGCTTTAACATAATGGCTCAATTTCTTAATATCTGCCAGTGCATTTTACAATTACACTTCAGTTGCATTTAACATGAATTAACTTCCGGAACTACCACAATTCTATAACTACCTGGATTACCATAGAGACCATTCTGACTATTCTCATATAAGAGGGTCATATTGTCACGTCATATTTACATTCAAAGCTTCTTTTAAGATATTCAAATTAAATATCTGTCATCATATTTAATTAAGTCATCACTCTAAAAATACTATATTTTGGTAATACAGCCATTGAATGTGTAGTTAGGCTATTTTAGGCCACCTCCTAATGACACCATGGCAAATATTACAAAAAAATATAGTCTAACATGCCGTTTCATCATAGACAGGTATTATATAGTGAGAATGAATGCTATTACAAGCACAAGAAACCCAGTTAACACAATTTAATAAGTTGCCTCATCTTTGCAAAGCATACACTCAAGGCTGAAGCGTTATTCTAACAAAATGGACAAAAAAATTGTCAACATGCTTTAACACATTCATTAAATCAGACATATTTATTCCTTCCATATAGCATTGGTATAAAACATATCCGGTAATTGCATATGTTTAAATTTTTACCTAACCATTGGCACAATGTACATTTCATCTTCAGGAGTCTCCCTGACTGTCTGCCAGAACGCTGTGGGAGCAAAATGCTAGTTAGAAATGCTACGGGAAAGTGAGCAAGTAACATTTAAATAATTACAAGACCACAAAGAAAAAATGCATCCATGTGTTTTAATGTACCTCTATGATTCTCACAATCACTCCTAGTCTCCCTGCTGGTCTGCCTCTGCCAGCAGTGCTACAGTCAGAGGAAATGACTTTACTTGGGAGACAGAGATATTCTTTAATTCCAACATGGCTTGCAAATAGCATTAGCATACAACACAAACATAAAGATATAGATATAGACGGACAAAAGATAAGTCTTTCACAGCACCTCCGACAAAATATGTTTGGTTGTTTTTCATGGTCAATTAGTAATACTAAATGAATTTACTATTATTATTTTTTTTATTTAATTTTATATTAATTTGATTTTTTTATGTTTCCCAGAAATGGGTTGCAGCTGGAAGGGCATCCGCTGCGTAAAACATATGCTGATAAGTTGGCGGTTCGTTCCACTGTGGCGACCTCAGGTTAAAAAAGGGACTAAGCCAAAACGAAAATGAATGAATGATATAATTATTATTCATATTATTGCTATTGTTTTTTTGTTTTGTTTTTTAATGTGAGGCTGATTGCTAGCTTTGATCGTCCAATCAAAGTATAAGAAGATGCTGATGTTGTCATTCGGCTGCTAGATGACCCTGGTGTAGCTTAAAATCTGATTGGACAAAACAAATGGTTCATTGCCATTTTTTAAGACACAGATGTCTCCACTGCTTATTCTGTCCTCAAGGCGGATTTCTCTGAGTGCAGAAATTAGCTGTTATATAAACATGTGCTAAATGAAGCAGAGCAACCAAGAGAAATGCCATGAAATTAAGAGAACAAACTATTGGACATAATTACATAAAAATACATAGAAAAATATATTGGACATAAATCAGTAATTCTGATTGAGTTTAGGCAAGAAGAGAAAGCCTGACAGCACCATTGAATAATATTTATTGACTGATGGACAGGACCACAAATAATCTACGGTATGTGTAGAATTAAAAGGGATGTTATTATGGTTATTCTTGATAGACAATTGGCAGACAAGTGAGAGTAAAAGAAAGTATAATCTATGATTTTAATCTATGATTCTTAACTTTTAATTGTAATTTCCAAGAAACATCTTTCAATAACTTTAAACTCATGATTTTTGTGCTCTTTTTAGGTAATCCGAGTGGAGTGAGGGATGCCAGCAAGAGATCTGTGTTCTCAGGTAAGCATTTTTAACAGTCTATCGTCCCCACAAATTAATCATAGGTTGTTTACATTTGACAGGTTCAGGTGTGATTGTTAAGGTTCAGTTGAAGAAGTATGAAAGTTGCCGTCTAATTCTTTGAGACATCAAACAAACAAACCATGATGAAATTATGTTTATGCCTCATTTCCACTGAGGATTCAGGTCAGTACAGTACAGTTTGGTGCAGTTCATCTTTATCTGGCTTGGGCTTCCATCACTTCCCTAAGCAGAGAACTCTGGGATCTGTTGAACTTTAACGTTTAAAGACACATCTTTTTGGCCAAGCTTTTAATTAACAGTGTGGTCAGCTGGTTTTACTTTGGTATTTCTGTACTTGAATCTTTTAACCTGTTTTGATATGTTTTCTTTTATTGTAAAGCACTTTGTGAATTAATTTCTTTGACTTGATGTCTGGCGTGGTGTTTGACAAAATTGTGCTCGACATCCTTCTTGCTTAAAGAATAAAGCTGTACTCTTTATTTACATATCGTATGTAAGAGGCCCAGAATTAGATTTAAACTGCAAATCGAGTGCTTTGCACACACCTGGCAACCCAGATTGGGCTCAATGTTGCGCGTCACTTGATTATTTGGGCGAGTGTGACATAACCACTTTATTTCACCAGAGTTCAACAGCTGCGGCGACACACACATTGACCATGGACATTACCATGCAATGGAATAGAGCTTTAGATTCGCTGTAAGTCATATTCGTCGTAAGCACAAATCGAATTAAGACATGTGGAGTATTCCTATTTTAGTTGCATCATTGAAGTGCAGTACAGATATGTAAACACCACAATCAAACTATTACCATTGTGTGGAAATTTTAACTGCATTTGGTGACAGGATATTCCATACACACATGGCTGACATTATTCTTTGCACTTATCGAGTCAGTAAAGGACCACAGGTCCCACACACATCTCCGAGTTCTCACACACACACACACACACACACATACAGTGAACTCTTGGAAACTCACACACTCCACCATCATCACCAAACACATGTTGTGCTGTCTGGGAAAAACAAGAGTAGAGTCAGTAGAGTTTATAGCTAAACATCTTACAGTGTTTACATGTCTTTTGCTGCAAAGAATTCATTAAACAGAAGTAAAATAACATTCAGTTGATTTCAGTGACTCAGAAGGTAGCACAATCGTCTCACAGCAAAAAGGTCTCTGGTTTGAGCCTCGGCTGGGTCAGTTGGCATTTCTGTGTGTAGTTTGCATGTTCGCCCTGTGTTGCCGTAGGTTTCCTCCAGGTGCTCCAGTTTGCGCCACAAGTCCAAAGACCTGAACTATAGTTGAATTGGGTAAACTAAAATTGCCCATAGTGTATGTGTGGGTGTTGGTGTGGATGGATGTTTCCCAGTGATGGGTTGCAGCTGGAAGGGCATCCACTGTGTAAAACATACTGTATGCTGAATCAAGCATGTGCAGTATTATCGTTCACTATTTTAGAAGTAAAGCCCATAATTGGGCACAAATGTGTTAAATTAATACATTTAAGTGTCTGCTCAGGTCGTAATTAATGTTGTCACCATTCTGCTGTCATGTCCACTCATTGTTTTTGTCACGGGAGCAACAGCTCATTCTGAAAACGTAGTGCTATGTATGTTTCTGGAGCCAGAGGTACATATGGCTGCGTTTAATTTTTAAGCGAACGATATGGGGTGGTATGACGCTCTTCCTTTTTGCACTTACCAGCTGATCACTTACCTCCATGTGGACAACTTTCCCGCTGCAACCAGTTTGTCCCGTTAGCTCACCATGTTTGTCGGTGGACATGGGTGGGTCAATTGATAAAATTTTGGTTGGGTTTAGGGAAGGAGGAGGGTGGATCAGTCAATTGGTCGGTCAGTCATTCAGTCAGTCAAACAGTCAGTCGACAGCGGCCTCTGGTGGGTTTGTACGAGAACAGCAGGCACGAATGGCACTCGCGAGAGAAATTTGAGATCTCAAAAACTGTACACAGTGGCCCCTTATGGATTTGCGAAAACAGAAATACGTATCTCCTGGGACGTATTTCGCGGCCTCCAGAAATGTGTATAGAGGTAAGTTTTCAGAATGAGCCTGGGTTGCGAAAAACTGGCAGTGCAAAGCAAATAACTTTACTTCTAAAAGGCTAACAATATGTATTAAATGCACTTACAAAGATGAAACAAAAGGAGGTTTTTGCTACAATTTTAGTTAAAGTTAGTTTTGTATGTACTCAATACAGTTTCAGTTCTAATAATTTTTTTTTTTTTATTTCAGTAAACCAGTTTTAGTTTTTTTCTTTAAATTTTAGTTTCCGTTAACCATGATAACCTTGATTTGGAAAGCAAAACAAAAAAGTGGAATGGTATATTTCGCTTTTTAGGTACTTTCGACAGTGGAAATGGACATAAATGTGTAGTGTGTTTTACTGTACTGTACCGAACTGTACCACTCAGTGGAAACAGGCCATTACACTAGATGTGATTACAATATGAGCTAAAACAAACCAAATGATATAACAGCATATGCACTGTGAGATCGCATTTACAGCAGGTTTCTAGAGTCTAAGTCTACATGAGGTCCCAGTGTTTTGGAAAGAGGCAGTCCAATGTTCGTTTCTATTGACTTAGCTGGGTGCCACTCGAGCATGTGGCAGCTGAGAGTCACGCTGATGACGAAAGTGTCTCCTCTGCGGTTTGACTTCTTGTGCCCAGCCGAGGTTTTACAGTTGGAGAGGGCAGAAAAGCCCATACAGTCAGTAAGCTTTGTGGTGGAACTGGGCTAACCGACCCAAAACTGGGTGCTGATTCCTCTGACCTCATCTGTACACACGCCTGCGAATGTGCAGCACGACATGGGTCGCCTCGTTTTTCCATTCTCACATTTATCTCCAACATGTTCAAGTATTAAAGGCCACTTTTATGGTAATTACTGAGGTTGTTATGCTTATTAGTGGTCATATGGAGTTTAGACGTCTGTTTCTAAGCAACTCGTGTTTTTGTCTTTTGCTTTCTACAGGCTTGTAACAGAGGACACAGAGCCAATCAAACATTTATGCAATTTTAAGGGGCATTTCAGCAAGAGACACTTATTTTTTTAATTTTGACCAGAAGAAAGATTGTGTACTTTTTTCCACAGAGGCCAATATTTCATAGAAATAATGTCACAACAATTCTAGAATGTAATGTGTTTATCAGAAAAAGATAAGCCTGCACTTGAACTTTTTTTGTCTGTTAGCATGCTTGTTGTCTGTTCTAAAAATAATGTATTTATTGCTGCCTTGCATAAATAAACACAATTTATCACATAATGTGCCAAATCAAAGGGATTTTTGATAAGCCTTTTCAATAACAACCAACAAGAGTGGGCGTTTTATGGCATTAGCAGAGAATATAAATGTTACAAATGTACGAATAAAGTTGAACATGCACAGCACTGCCCCTGCTGACCTCAGCATGACACTTTCTCATTCCCTATGGAAGGCCAATGAGGCCAACGGTTTTTAAAAGAAATTAGTTCAATTTGACTGTGTCATCTTGTACAGTTTGACTGCATCAGTGTGTCAACAAGCACAACAACCAATGAATTTGTTGTATGTGAGACTATATTTACATACAGTATATGACACAATGGGATATACATATATTGTATACACATCAAATGAGATCTTGTAAAGTATATTGTAGTAAATTATGCAGAGATAAAATGTTATGTCATCTTCCGTAAAAATTGCCATGGCATAAGTCAAACTGTGCATTTTCATGCAATCAAACTTCACGCATTTCCTCAAAGACTTTTGGCCTGATGGCCTCCTGTATTTCCCAACAGCATTGTGTGTCTACAACTGAACACATTTCTATAGAACTTACTTTGAATTTTTTTACCCAAAGAAATATATGTAGCCTGTTACACCTGTTATATCCTTGTATAATGCAAAATAAAATGATTTCTATAAAGTTTGGTTTGTCTGCATTTGTGGAGGTTTTAAAGCTTGTGCCCAACTTTGTTTCAGATCTGATTGGTCAGTCCCACCATCTTTCTTTCATTGTAATGTGGTATATCATGTCAGAAAGCTTGTATTTATGAGCCGAAGACTCACCACAATGTCATAATTACCATAAATACAGTGGGTACGGAAAGTATTCAGACCCCGTTAAATGAGTCACTCTTTGTTATATTGCAGCCATTTGCTAAAATCATTTTAGTTAATTTATTTTTCCTCATTAATGTACAAACAGCACTCCATATTGACACTCATACTGTATGTTTAACTAGGTGCTGTCCATTTCTTCTGATCATCCTTGAGATGGTTTTACACCTTCACTTAAGTCCAGGTGTGTTTGATTATACTAATTGGACTTGATTAGGAAAGCCACACACCTGTCTATCTAAGACCTTACCACTCACTATGCATGCTTAAGGTTCCTAAGAGCACAGTGGCCTCCATAATCCTTAAATAGAAGATGTTTGGGGGACCTGAAATCTTCCTATAGCTGGTGGTCTGGCCAAACTGAGCTATCGGGGGAGAAGAGCCTTGGTGAGGGAGGTCAAGAAGAGCCTAAAGATCACTGTGGCTGAGCTCCAGAGATGCAGTTGGGAGATGGTAGAAAGTTGTAGAAAGTCAACAATCACTGCAGCCCTTCACCAGTCATGTCTTTATGGCAGAGTGGCCCAACGGAAGCCTCTCCTCAGTGCAAAACACATATAAGTCTGCATGAAGTTTGCTAAAAATACTCAAAGGACTCCAAGAGATGAATGCGGCCAAGTACAGGCTTATGCAGGATGAAAATCTTCTCCAGAGTGCTCCAGACCTCAGACCTTCCAACTAGACAATGACTCTAAGCACACAGCTAAAATACTGAAGTACTGTAGTGGTTTCACAACAACGTCAACTGAGGGGCCTGAAAATGTCTGTCCACCAACATTTACCATCCAACCTGACAGAACAGGAGAGCATCTGCAAGGAGGAATGGCAGAGAATCCCCAAATGCAGGTGAGAAAAACAAAATAAATACTGAATTCTAAAATGTATGAATGAGATTACAAATTAATCGCTAAATCATAAAAGTTGTGAAACTGTTGTGAGGTTGTGTTGGTTAAACTGCCAATTGCTTGTGATTTTTATGTGTTTTCAATGTATTTACCCCCACTGTAATAACTTTTAATGTCAAAGAAACGTTTATTAAAGTGGCTTTTATTGACATTTGTGACAGTCTGAAGTACACAGTATACTGTTAGGGTTGGTTATGTAAATGGTGCACAGCAAATTTGCCAGTGTACATTTTACACCACAGGCATTGTACATGTAGGGAAAAAAATGCATTTCGCATTTAAAATGCGTTTAGAAACTGTTGAGTTCCCCCTCCCTTTCCTCACAGTGGTTTGGTCCACTACCTGCTTTCTCGGTTCATTTCTCAGACTATGTGCACACACACAAGTCAGGTGTGTGGCTGCGGCTCAGTTCTAGATGATCGCCAGTAAGGAGGGTACTTTATTCACTTTAAATAAAGTGATTATCTTTAATGTTGTTGATACAGACTCATTCATAAATTATTTGTAATAAAAATGCTTATTACCGATGTATTTTTTCAATGTGTCTGCTATATTAGCGATTGAAATATTACCTATCTAGTTAACATTAGAGTTAGCTTGTTGCAAAGTGCAACATACTAATGTCACAATGATAAAATACTAATAATAAATTACTAATGTCACAATGTTAATCACAGGCAAAGGAGAAGGAAAATATTGAGGGACAGCAGAGCAGGTTCAGTCAGAAGAACTGTATCAGGTAAGGGGGTGAAGGAATAATGACAGAGCCTTTAATTAGATGAGCAATTTCTTTAATGTTTTTAGAGTTGTGGCTGTTCAGCAGATGAACATCACAGGCTCACCTACAGTATTTACATTATGATCTGTCAACTTTACAAGTGTAATGTAAGCAAGTGAGTTATTATGAGTTTAGAAAACATATTTTACTGCATTTCTTCAGCTTCAGGTGTCAGTCTGCTGACCGCACACAACATAAATAATTTGAAGAAAAATCTGCTGTCATTGAACCTGAGAAAAACTTTGAAAATAACAATAATGACGCAGTCTCTATGCCGCAATAATAATGATAGAGCCAATGTTTTTTAACTGTGGAGACATATCGTATCATATTATTTGTGCCCCCCTCAAAAAAATTCCTCAAGAGAAATTTTATATTTATTGTACCACCCCCCAACCCCCTAGTGTTAAATAAAATTTACGCCCTTGACCACAGGTGTTGAATTTAACACTTGACTGGTGTCTATATGAGTCCCACCAGCCAAGTGTCCAGATTACACTTTTAAAAGTGTATATATTTTACACTGCAGAGGTGTATTTATTCAGCACTTTTGAAAGTGTAACCTGGACACTTGGCTGGTGGGACTCATATAGACACCAGTCAAGTGTTAAATTCAACACCTGTGGTGTAAAATGTACACTGGCAAATTTGCTGTGGACGGTTTCAAAATCACAAGACAGCAAAAAATACAGACTGTCAAATACAATTATATCAGTATTTTTGCTGAACACAGGAATGTCATCTCTCAAATCTGAACAATGAACACCGGTGAGGAGTATGGAAAGGCAACACCAGAAATGCACACTGTTAAACATCACAATTTAACCCACATGTTTAAAACAGTAAATGTACACTTGGATTTTAACACTATAACACTACAGGGGCTTAAAACAGAAATTCAGATCCTCACAATTTGCTGTGTGGTACATAACTGCTGAGAATACCCTTTGTACAGCTTTATTTCTAGAAATATATTTTTCTTATATATTATATTGTTTCAAACTGATGTCAATGTCAACAAAAGACTGTTAATTTTAAAGTTGCGTTTTTATTATCAAAGTAGTCAGAGCAGGCTTCCATAATGCAATTCAGAAGTGCTGACAAACAGAAAACACCCATGACAGCTGTTAATTTGCAGATCATTTTTCACAGTGTGTATTTATTTCCAGAGTTATCGTGTAATAAGCAAAATAATTTACTGTTACAGCAAAATAAAGCCAGACAGATTGATCTGGACTCTGCTTTTGTTTCTGATTAATCCTGAAATAAACAGGCCCAAATTCTCTCAGCAGTTGCGATACAGCACAGTGAGATGTGACTGGCTCCATCTGTTTTGTTGAGGCTGTAAATTTCAATAGAAAAGACCCAGATATCTTTCAAATCTCGCTGGATTTTAACCCATACCCAACTGTGTTTGAGCTGTGACTCTACAGTGACATATTTCAAAACAACTGCTCTTGTTTGACACTTACTGTAATCTCTGGAAATCTTTTCCCGTTTACGGTTGATTACACTTCACATTTTCCCCATCAGAATGACAAATGTTGTTTTCAAAGCTGACGCTACTGAGAAATGGCCAGCCCTCATTTTGTGGTTCATGCTTCAAGAGTTTTGAGTTGGTGTTGATGTGCATTCCTTTATGACAGCAGAGCTCTAGGTGTTCATACAATATTTAAATCAAAAGTCCTTAAATCCTTATGTAAAAAGAAATAACAAGCTAAAAGGTAATTATCGTTTTGCATATCAGTTTAAATCAGGGGTGTCCAAAGTTTTTGGGCCGAGGGCCAGATGCAAAAAACAAAACGTAGTCGTGGGCCAAATTTTACAATTTCACAGACATGCATATATATGCATATATATATATATATATATATATATATATATATATATATATATTTATATATATATATATATATATATATATATATATATGTATGTATGTATATGTGTGTGTGTGCGTGGTATTATTATGTAATTATTTTCTACAATTTAACATCATAATACATATTTTACTCACAATAAACTCTGTTAATGTGAACAGTGATGTTGTGCTTTCGATTTCAGAATTGATGCCAAGTCAGGAGTGAGTTCTGTAGTAGATATACGTAGCAAATCACAAATAGCTGTCAGTTAGATTGGTTCTCAACTAACTTTTGTTTAGATTCATCAGTGAAAATGTTTGCTTACATATATATGAGGAGCCAAACAGACTAATTATCCTTATTGAATGGCGTTTCATCAGGGGACATTTGGATGAATCCAAACTCTTGTAAAATTCAGACATTTCCTGCACTTACTGTTGATTTCCCTTTTTCTTGGTTGCGCCATGGCTCACCAAAACATGGTTATTAATTATGCCACTAAACTGATTGCGGGCCGCAGATGGCCCGCGGGCCGTAGTTTGGACACCCCTGGTTTAAATCATTACACAGAGACCATACTTGGTATATGAAACGAAATAACTGTGAGGGTCAGAAAAATGATCACTGATTATTGTAATATAGCAGCCGACACATTGTGACAATGCTAGAACAAAATCACCAACAGTGTAAATAAATCTGTAAACTTCAAAAGGTGCAAATGTTAATTATATAGGCCTGATTTAAAAATGTTGGCAATATCTGGTAACACTTTACAATAACAGTACATGAATAATGATTTGTTAATATGTAAACTACATTTTTTTTTATTTTTATGAACTGAGTTAGTGTGTAATGTAATGTAACTACAATATGAGTCACAAGTTTGTGTGAATAACTGAATAATTATACATTAACAGCTCGGGAGTTCATGTTGGTTACATCTAGCTTAAATTTAAATGTTAATTAATATGTTAATTAATAACCTGTAATTAAGGTAGCCGTTATTTACACATGAACTCTTGTGAATCATGTTGTGGAGAAATGGTTGTGCCCAATTGAATTGAACTAAACTGAACTTCAACACTGAACACTGGACTGACTCTGTTTCAGTTGTTTATAATGCATGTGAAGCTGCTTTGACACAATCTACTGTACATTGTAAAATCGCTATACAAATAAAGGTGAATTGAATGTTGTAGTGGCGCCACGGTGGCGTAGTGAGTAGCACGTTCGCCTCACAGCAAGAAGGTCGCTGGTTTAAGCCTCGGCTAGGTCAGTTGGCATTTCTGTGTGGAATTTGCATGTTCTGGTTTCTCTCAAGGTTTTTTAATTCTACACTTTCGCCAATTTGTGAAGTATTTTCCTCGCCGCTGTCACCACTAGCAAGATATAAAGTCAGAAATCTTGTCTTGTATCATTGATTTTAGAGTTATGAGCAGTTTGAAACTTTGAACTGCAGTGAGAATATATAAAAACACTATTGCTGGCAAATATCAAAGTCAGAATTATGTGATAAAAGGTCAGATTTCAGTTCTTATCACAAATGATCTCACAATGGAAGAGTTTTTTTTATTAAAAAATTCTGTCTTTCACCTTTTATTAAGTTTAAGTTTATAGACTTTTTGGAAATATTTTATTACAATCATTTCTATAAAGTTGGATATTTGTGAAGGCTTTAATATGTCGTCATGGGGTATATGTACACAGACTTTTAATCTCAGTCAGCCAGCCCCAGGGCTTCGGGTGGGTTGTCATCAAAATCACTGCGATCTGATTTCTTTAAAAAACACCGATCATCAGTGCCTGGCTGAGATACGATATAAAGTGGGTATCAGAGCAAACAAGAAGCACTGCATTAAATGATATCTTCCATGGCATGTCTTTTTAAAATTTGGAAATTTGTTTTACCCTACTATTTTATGGAGTTTTTGTGCTAGCCTGCTGTTAATGATGGCACCTGCATTTCTGTCTTTCGTCTCTTTTTACGCAACCAAATGGATGCTTTAGTCTATTTAAGTGATTATATCTGAATTACATTACAACATCGATGCTGTAAAAGGAACCTTATGAATTTGAAAATAGTCACATAAACCTTTCACTGTTAGTTCACCATTGGCTGAAAAAAAAAACATGCGCATATAGCCCATTGCCAGATCTGAATGGAGTGTTCCAGAAGGGTCCACTTATTCTGATTGGTCAGTTTCACAATTGCTAATTATTTTTTGAGAGATAAAAATTCTGAATTGCAAAAACATTTATTTATAATTAAAATGTTATGGCTATGAAATATCAATATCAGTGTCACGATCACCAGCGATCTATACACCATAGATCACTGGAAAACACTCACATTCACATGAACTACAAATCCGCCATGTTTAGGACTACATTTGCAGTCATGCAACACACACACACACACACACACCTGCTCCAATTCACCAGTGATTGCAAACACTCACACAACTGAAGCTGCTCACAGACTGATTCATGGACTATAAGTGCAGCTCAAACTCACACAATGTTACTGATTTGTACAGATTTACACAGATGGGGCAAAAGAACCAGATGAGCAAAAAGTAGGAGTATATGTATCAAGATTTAACACTAAAATAAGTTTAAGATTGAGTGACAAATTGTCAGTATATACATCAGAATTAACAGCTATAATCATAGGTTTGCAATGGGTGGAAACAAATAAGCCAGAAAGGACCGCAATCTGTTCAGACTCCGCATCTGCACTTAAAAGCATAATTTCTACAAAAACTGATAGAGAAGATTTAATAATGGAAATATACACAATATTATACAGACTTAAAGTAGAGGGTATAAAAGTACATTTTTGTTGGGTACCGGCACATATTGGAGTAATAGGAAACGAAATGGCAGATAAATTGGCAAAAGAATCATTGAAGAAAAATGTCGTAGATATTAAAGTACCTTTGGGAAGGAATGAAATGAGATCAGTAATTAATAAAGAAATAACAAATATCTGGCAACAAAGATGGGAAAACAGCAACACAGGTAGATGGTTTTATAATATTGTCAAAACTGTTGGGAGAAAGGAACAATTTCATGGGTGACACAGAAAGGGAAAAAGTAATAATTTCAAGATTAAGGTTGGGGCACACTGGAATAAATACAACACTAGCATTTATGGCGGAGCATTCAAACGGTATGTGTGATGAGTGCAGTGTGCCTGAAACAGTTGAACATGTACTCTTCATCTGCAATAGATATAAACAACAGTGTAATTCTCTGTTAAGAAATATTCCAAATAGGCCAGTGAATACCATAGACCTTCTTGGTAAAGGCTTGGGAGACAAACTTATATATAGGGCACTTTTAACATTTTTAGAGGACACAGGATTAGGTCAAAGGATATAGTATAGGGTTTTGATTCTGTCCATTTCAGGGTTGAGGAATTTAGTGCTAAAGGTGGAGGAGCTGAACACGCAGCGCCAGCTTTGGACTGAGAACTGACACCCTGAGGTGGATGGGTCACTGCCCAGGTCTCTCCTGCCAGCTCCACGACTTGCCTGTAATTACGACTATGACTGGATTGCCCATATACATCTGTTTGTTACTGTTCTGACCACTGCTTGTTTGACCATCCTGTCAATAAAGACCTGCGCAAGGATCCTCACTCAGTTGTCAAGCGTCATGGTCACTGTTACAGTCAGAATAAAGAGAAATGAGCTGGATTCTCTTGCAATTTTAAGAAAACAGTTTAAAAAATAAACATTAGCTTAACATTTGGTTGATAGGACATTTTATCTTTAATCCTTTTAAGACCTTTTTTAAAAATTATTTATTCCAATCATAGAGACACACAAACATAATATCATCAGTCCCAGTCTATTTATAGATATAATTCAGTCCTGTCATACAAGAAATGTTTATTAAAATGCTTGGTGCAGGTTCATCACTGTATTTTCTGGTGACACACATAGGGGTCAGGAAATGATATGCTGGCGGCTCAGAGGATTTAGTATAAATGTCAACATGGGAGTTGAATTTCTTCATGGATTGTAAGATGTAGCGAAAGCAGTCACACCCAGATCAAGCATCTGTTTCCTGGGGTCTTCAAGCCTTCTGCCAAACCTCAAGCGCTTCTCACACTGCTCTCTCAAACAGGATGTGGTTAGTCAAAGGCTTTCGTCTCAGTCTAATGCTGCTAAAATGAGTAATTCCAGTAAAAGGACTATGAGCAAATGTTCATTAGTTTCCTGTGTAAAATTAAACATTTCATTAACTATTGTGTGTGTGCCATCTAATTTCAATATATCCTTCTTAAGGAAGTCAGGAAGACGGGAAGTGGCTAAAAGAAACATGACTCAAACTTGCCATTAAAACAGAGTGAGAGAATAAAAAACAATTGGGGTATTTATATAGATAGATAGATAGATAGATAGATAGATAGATAGTGAAGTAGATATAGTAAAATATTTAGCATTATACATGATTTTAAACAAATAATAATAAATCTAACAATTACTGTTGTCGGACTATGTTTGTCAGTGATGATTATTTATCTGTATTAATTATTAAGTCGTAAAAAATGTATTTCCAGTCATTACTTTAAATTGCATTATTATTAGTTTTCATTTTAAACAATATTTCTTCTCATTGCATTATAAATATTTAACTCCAATGTTGCCTACTTTTGCTATCAAAGTATTATTGTATAACGTATCATTTGATGTTATTATATTATTAATTAAATATGATCTAGTATTTTGATGTATATGTAATATTGGGCGACACAGTGGCGCAGTAGGTAGTGCTGTCGCCTCACAGCAAGAAGGTCGCTGGTTCGAGCCTCGGCTGGGTCAGTTGGCATTTCTGTGTGGAGTTTGCATGTTCTCCCTGTGTTCGTGTGGGTTTCCTCCGGGTTGCTCTGGTTTCCCCCACAGTCCAAAGACATGCGGTACAGGTGAATTGGGTAGGCTAAAATGTCCCTAGTGTATGTGTGTGAATAAGAATGTGTGGATGTTTCCCAGTGATGGGTTGCGGCTGGAAGGTCATCCGCTGCGTAAAAAAACAAATGCTGGATAAGTTGGCGGTTCATTCAGCTGCGGCGACCCCGGATTAATAATTGGACTAAGCCGACAAGAAAATGAATGAATGAATAATAATATTTTATTCTATTTAAATTTATTTGTAGAAATATGAACTCTAAAAAATGTTTCTTAAAAATATTTATTTTTTGTGCTATTAATTAATTTATTCCTTCTTTCATTTCAATTTGAAGTTGCTATATTGTTACATTTAACAATCATCCATGTTCAGCATCTTTTCAAAGACCAGTAATAGCATATGTCTAACCAATAACTGCCCATTTTGGCTGTATTAAATCAGTGGTTCTTCAATAATCAGTTTACTGCAGTGTTTCCCATGATCAGGGGCTTCTGTTGAAGTCCTCTGGCCACCCAAGAACATCAGGCAGTCTGACTCTGTTCCCCATTTCTCCTTCTGCTGAATGGTTTGGACCACCACCAGTGGTCAGCTGACCGGCCTCAGCTACTCATATTTATGACCCAACTAAATCATATTAATCCTGACGTAAAGCACAAATAAATCTATGGTTGGGTACAAGTATGCTTTGAAGCAATTTGGTGAACAGCTTCTTTCCTTACAGTTTCCATTGTGTGTGAATGCAGTTGATTGGTTTACTTTACTTTCAGAATGTCTGTTTCTTAGGAAGATACTTTCTGAACTGAACTAACCTTTTTTGGTTCTCTTAAAAAGGTTATATTAAAGTCTTTGGTGAGATTTTTCACCATACAAATTAATAATAATAATAATAATAATAATAATAATAATAATAATAATAGCAATTAATTAATTAAATTTCATATTGATAATCAATAAATCTGCAAGGTGCGCCACGGTGGCGTAGTGAGTAGCATGTTCAAAGTTGAAAATATCAGTACTTTAATATAAAAAATGTCTGGCATCTAAAATTGGAAAATTGGATACCATTTGATTCCGTTTGTCACGTTGAATCTAATAGGACCAATTGTTCAAAGTGTTCAAAAGTACTGAGTAAAAATGAAAAAAAAAAAAATTGTTTCCATCTTCTGACCAGGGTGCCATGGTGGTTCAGTGGGTAGCACTGTCACCTTACAGCAAGAAGGTCACTGGTTCGAGTCTTGTCTGGACAAGCTGGCATTCCTGTGTGTGCATGTTCTCCCCATGGTTGTGTGGGTTTCCTCCGAGTGCTCCCCAAAGACATGCACTATAGGTGAATTGAATAAACTAAATTGGCTGTAGTGTATGTGTGTGAATGAGTGTGTATGGATGTTTCCCAGTACTGTACCTAGAAGGGCAACTGCTGTGTAAAACATATGCTGGATAAGTTGGCGGTTCATTCCGTGGTGGTGACACCTGATAAATAAAGGGACTAAGCCGAAGGAAAATGAATGAATGAATCTTCTGACCAATAGGTCTTTCTGTTTCCTTTAATTAAAGGTGACCTGCATTAAAGGATATTCACCCAAAGATTTAAATTGCGTTATTAATTACTCAACCTCATGTAGTTTCAATCCAACCAGAGCTTTTCATTCTAGTCATTTCATTCGCACTAGTTATTTTCAAAACACAAATTAAGATATTTTAGGCGAAATATAAGAACTCTCTGATCCTCCATAGATGGCAAGAGTTGGCTTTCAGTGTTCAGAAAAGGAATCAAAAACATTGTCAGAACATTTTGAGTTACTTCAGTGGTTCAACTGCAATCATACAAAGCTCAACGAACACATTCAGGTGCCAAAATAAATAAATAAGTAAATAAATGTAAAAAATAAATAAATAAATAAATGACTTTTTTTTACAGGTTTTTACATTTTTTTTGGCACGCAAGTGTTCTTGGTTCATCTTGGAAAACTGAAGTAACATGGAATGATTTGACAAAGGTTTTTGTTCCATTTCTGGACTTTGAACATCTCATGACTCTTGGTGTCTATGGTGGGAGAGAGAGCTCCTGGATTTCATCCAAAATATCTTAATTTGTGTTATGAAGATGAATAAAGGTCTCAGGGGAAATAAATGACATAAGGGTGAGTAACTAATAAAGGAATTTTTCATTTTTATGTGAATGAATAATTTTCTTTATTTTTAAATTTATTTATTTATTTATTTATTTATTTATTTATTTATTTATTTATTTATTTATTTATTTGTTTGTTTGTTTAGATAAAATAAGACCAACAGCCTATAGGTGGAGTTTGAAAAAGTATGTAATTTTCAAAAACCTTAAATGGTCAAAAGCATTTCATGAATCTGAGTTCAAAAATCTGAATCTTTGCTTCAGTTATGGTTGGAAAATGATTTCAAATATATGTGACATTTTTACTATTGTCTGGTGTAGGTGTTGAAATCCTGCATGTCTGAGTGTGCGTGTTTACTCAGTTTGCAGCCAGACCCTTCTCGAAATTTTGGACAAATAGTGGCACTATAGTTCTAATTAGAGATTGCTTATTTGCTGAGTTTATGTTCAGATTGTCTTCTACTGTATATGTCTGCCAGAATTCACATTTTACTTATATTTGTGAAAAAAGAATTATGATTGTAGGAATATTAATAAATAAAGTAGGTGTCTACACTGAATGAATGAATGAATGAATGAATGAATGAACGAATGCTTTGATGCTCATAGTCAAAGCGTGTCAAATGTCATAATGACTTTTTAATGCATGATTTGAACCGATGTGTCCCATTAAAGATCTAAAGGTTTCAGAGAACAGGTTTCATCTGACCTTTCAATAAATGAAAAAAACATTGCTTGGTTCTTTATTCCCAGAATGTCAGACCAAAGAGAAGCATGAGTGAAGCATTAAGTGGCAAGATCTGCTCTGATGGTATTTCCTCGGGACAAACCTCGAAAACAAGCAGCAGAAAAGGTAGAGATGCAGGCTTTAGCTGCACATGTGCTGCCAATTTAGGCCCCTGATCTAAAGTCAACAAAATATTGCTGAGGTGGGAGTGAGAGAGCTAACATTTTTCACTTTTACCTTCATAACTCATAGACTGCAACAAATCTATCTGCCATCTTTTTGGTATAAGCAGCACATGTGCATGCCAGCAATAATCTTACTAGTAAAATATTTGTGATGTGAAAGATTCATAGTAGTAAACATATATTCAAAGAAAAATTTAGTCAAGATGAGGTTCTTTTAAACATTTTTAAGTAATATTTATTGTAATCTCATTAGCTCACAGCCATAATAAAATATGTAGTCATGTAGCCCACACTAACAACTTGCTGATTAAAACAATTGAATTTTCATGTTATTCATGCAGCATAAAGAATTAATTTTGTCCATTAAATATTTAATCTTTTCCTTTCTTTTTTATTTTTCAGCAAACAAGTCAGACAGCTAAATGTTGGGGCTTTTAAAATGGCTGCCATTCACCTTATTAGCTCCAGGCTACCAAGAGCAGAAACATAATAGAGGCAGTGTTTGGCAGAGGTGAGGCCTTCAGTTCACCTGCCTTCAGGCTGATAAAACACAATCTAAGATTTCTGAGGTTTTCCGCTGGAATTGGGCCATCATTCGAAAAAGTGGATGACGCTTATCAGGCTTTTAAATGGAGATCTTGTGGCTGGAGTAACATGGTGGAGAACTAGCCTGCTAGCTAAGTGTTCTACAGGAAGACTTTAGACTAAACACTACTGCCTTAAGGTGAGTCATTTTTTCTGTAACAATGAGAGCTTGTTTATACTGAGACAGGAGAGTGTTAAAGCAGATAAATCAGTTAGCCTCTATTCACAGAGTTTTGTGAAAAATGGCTCAATGATTGATCACAAGTTCATGTTGTTAAATGTTAGCCAATACATCTTTGCTAGATTGTTGATGCTATGTAACTGAGTGAACTTTTGTCACTTCCAGTAATTCTCCACAATCATTTCCAGTGTGGTAGGACTTGGTTTACCAGAAAATCTTAGTCATTATATGTCATCTTTCTGCCAAGTTATTGAAAAGGACTGTTGTTCCTGTTAGCTTTGCCTCTTGAATCTAATTTAGCCCTGACGTAGAAATGGCTAAAATCATTCTAAGCTAGTTAGCTGGTGTGAGACGATTTATTCTGGAAGTAGCTGGTTTTAGTTGTTCGACCTATTGTTAGCTAATCTCCAACCACATACAGTAAGACCAGCTAAAAAAGTGGTAAAACTCATCTTATGTCTTAGAGCAGCTTTATTTTCTGAAAGTGTGGACCTATATGGTTTGAAACTTTTTGTTTGTCTAGCTGATGGCTAGTTATGTTATTTACTAACAATATGTTTCTGACAATGGTCAAAGAACACTGGAAAAATATTTATATAAAATAAAAGCTTAACTTTAAAGGAAAATATAGATTTTGTATTTTTATTATAGACCTTGATTTATGCTCCATCAAATTTTCATGTTGAAAATAACTCCACACTTTACAAAGTAATTTTCATTTAAGATTTTATATATAAATATATATATAGATTTTATATATTTTATATATAAAAAATATTCAATTTCATTGAAGTTTATATATATATATATATATATATATATATATATATAAAGAATAAATCCATACAGTAACAGATATAGTACTGGCTACTCGTTATCCAGATCTTGTACCACAATTTACAGAATAAATTTTATTTGCAGAGGTTGCAGAGTGCTAGAGCAAATCAGTGTTGTCCCGATTCTGTATATCGATACCAGTTGATACCGAAATTTTAAAAAAGTTCATTTGCCACTAACATTTGAGCACGTTCTTAAACACCACTGATTGACTATTGTGCTCAACAAAAATGACTGGCCACAATGGTCAATCAGTAGTATTTAAGAATGCACTCAAATGCTAGCGGGAAATGGACGTTTTAAAAATTTCACTACCGATTGGTACAGAAATTCAGTATTGTGACAACAATAGAGCAAGTAGAACCTGAGTACCAGACTTGAAAATGAAAGCTTAATAAAAATAATAATTGTCCACATTTGTGTGTATTGTATATGTAATTCAAATACATGTAGTGTTATTTATGATAAGGTACAATTAATCTTTGTGGTTCAAAGGGTTTTGTATACAATGATACCTCCATTGTATGTATTTAATGGAAAACATTTCGATTTGATATGGACAATTTGGGCAGACAAAAGCTGGAGAGTACAGAAAGTTAACCGATTTCTTTTACAGTGCGTGAAATCAGGTTGTACAAAACATGTATATCAATGTTTACATGTCGAGCACACAGTCATTTGAACTTTTGACCTCATTTCTAACTTTTTATTGAAAAAAAAAAAAGCATACTAGTACTATTGGGCATCAAGTTCTTAACCCAATTACTTGTGGTCAGATAAGCAGCTTGCCTTTTTCAGTTAGAAATATGTCATTGTAACAGAGCCGATCATTTCATCCTTAAAAGTGTTTATTCATGAATATGCTATTTCAAATGATGTGTTTTGGAATTGATAATCACTGCATGAGGTTTTTGAAAGAGCTGTGTATTTATTTGAACTATGCACGATTGGTCACGATAAGAATGAATAATCTGAGGCTAAGCGGAGGTCAAAATAAGTGCAGCGAAATCCCAGCTTATTCACAACAAATTGTCAGAACAGAAGAAATGATTCAGGTGTAAGAGCTTGTGGTCAGTGCACAAATATGAACTGTTTGGTATGTGAAACCCAGTCCCAGAATTGGCGGAAGGTTGTATAGCGAGAGCATGTGACTTTACGTAGGGGGTTTGTAAGTTTTGGCAGGCTAATGAGTGATTTTTTTATTTTTTTATTTTTTCGAAATCTGTCTGGTCAAATGAGGAGCCAACAGCACTTCATCTGGCACGAAGCGGAACATTTGTGCTTTTCGTTCAAATAGAAAGAATAAGGGTTATTTGTGCAGCTCTCCATGACATTGAGCTGTTTTGTTATTTCTTCTTACCTCATTTGTATGGCCTTTAAATGATACGTTACGCCAATGCGCAGCACTCTTGGTCAATGTGGTGATGTTTCTATTGACTGTAAAATATCGAGGGCTGATGAGGGAATCATCATTTCTCATGCACGCACGTATAAAAGCCCTCTAGGCAGTAGCGTTTTATGCTTAAGCTGAAACACATATACTGTAGGTTGTATTCCCTTTACCGCAATTTGGCGTTCTATTGCAAGTCTTGACAGAACTGGATGAAAATCTGGCTTTGAGTTCAATTTCATGGTCATTTTATGAAGATATCCTTGAACATAACGTGCACATCTGGATTTTTATGAAAGCTTTATTTGTCAAATGGGCTCAGATGTTTTATTCGGCTTCTAGGGATCGAGACCTCTACGTCTTACTCAACTCTTTCACCCTGGTGGTGCAGTTCGCCGTGGCGTCCTTTCGCTCGCTCGCAGTCAATCTGTCCACACGCGAACAGGCAGTTTTAAAGGCGGATGATGCTTCGAAAGCTGGAGTTGTTTTTTTTGGCTGTGTGCCTTCTGAAGACAAACTCTGGCCAGTGCAGGATTTCCAATTGGCTTCGTTCAGATGTTATTGCTGTGAGTTTGCATCCTTCTATCATGCAAACTGGAATAAACAAAGGCTTCTTGCTATTAGTCACACTTGGCTTTTATAGCGCTAATGTGGGACATATTTGAGAGATGAGAAGTTACTTTTAAAGGGAAAGTTCATGTAAAAATATAAAGGGAAGCTTGTACAAGCATCTTTCTTTCTTTTTGTTTTTATATAAGGACCGTTGAGTGCTTGGGTGGCGTGACGGCTCAGTGGTTAGCACTGTTGCCTCACAGCAAGATGGTTGCTGGTTTGAGTTCCAGCATGGCCAGTTGGTATTTCTGGATGCAGATTTTGCACGTTCTCTCTGTGTTCGTGTGGGTTTTCTCCAGGTGCTCCGGTTTTCTACCCAGTCTCCACAGTACAAAGACATGCGCTGCAGGTGAATTGAATAAACTATATTGGCCATAGTGTGTATGGGTGTTTCGCAGTACTGGATTGTAGCAGGAAGGGCATACACTGCGTAAAACATATATTGGATAAGTTGGCTGTTCATTCTGTTTTGGTGACCTCTGAAACAAAGACTAAGCCGAAAAAAATGAATGAATGTTGAGTGCTTGATTGTGATTGGTTGATAAACAAGGTGTGCTGTTATTTGCATATAAATGCACAGCTAAAGTGATGGGGTATATGCACTCAGACTTTTAATTTCAGTCAGCCAGCCTCACGGCTTCCAGTTAGATGTTACTCCATAAATAATCGCTGTGTTTAAGATCTGATTTCTTAAAAAAAAAAAGCCTGGCTGAGATCCGATATATAGTGGGCATAAAACCAAACATGAAGCAATGCATTAAATTATATTTTTTTTTCATGCCATATCTATAAAATATGGAAACTAATTTTACCTCAGTATTTTCAATGGAATTTCAATGCTTGCCTGCTGCTAATGACCATTCCTGCATTTAAACGGTCTTTCATCTCTTTTGCCTTAACAACCAAATTAATGCTTACATCTATTTAACTGAATAATTTTTTCATTACAACATTGATGCTGTAAAAAGAACCTTATAAAATAGAAAATCGTCACATAAAGCTTTCTAATAGTTTCTGAGATTTTTTTGTTTTTATGTTTTGCTATTCTTGAATCAATTCTGAGCTTAGTTTTTAAAAGCAGATGGGGCTCTAGGCTAGATTTAAATTGTACATTCGAATGCCTGCAAGGAAGAGCACTTGTGTATTCTGCAGTTCTTGTAAGTCATCTTTAATGTCAAGTTTGTTACAAATGCACAATGGACTGTGAAGACATGTAATTTACTTAAAGTTTTTCTAAAGCCCTGCTCATACTGTGGGATTTGAGCAACACAAATTTGGGAAATCTTTGGCTAAAAAGTGTGATCTTTGATCGTTGGTTTGACTTGTTTACTGACAGCCACTTAAAGGCTGTTGAGATCCCTCCGGTTAAGTTCTGGAAGTGTCAGGAGTTTTCAGACACTTTCCCATAGTGTGACAAAAGAGTGTCATTCGAAGAACCAATAGGAGCACCGAATCTCATAGCCTAATCTACATGACAACTTCAAACCACCACAGAGAAAACGCATTCAAAGTGTTGTCAAAACAGTTTTTTTTTCTTACTGGTTTTATTATTGAGGCACATTGTGTTTAAAACAAATTTGTTACTACAGATTGTTTATGTTTGCTGTGAGGAATAATTTCAGAACACCAGCTAGTGAAAGTGTCAGTGATGGATGATGTCAAAGTCCAGGTAAGTTATCTACTGTGTTTGAAGCGTCTTCATTGTTGTTCCGTCTGACATTGTGACAGCTGAGATCTTCTAGTGTGACAGGAGCCATGTTTATTCAGTCAGACATTCTACAATCGTTTCGAATGATTTAAAATAGCACACTGTGGGCTTAACTTTATTAGATAGCTAAGTGGTACTGGAGACAAGTAGAGAAAGGCTGTTTGTGGAACATACAACACCATATGCTGGTAAAAAAATAAGTTCATTTGTTTCAAGAGAGAATAGAAAATTGCACAATCGATTTCTTAAACAATTTTTCACCACAGCTCCAACGCAAAGGAAACTAGTCACACAAATCACATTGTATGAAGTCGTATCTTGTGTAATATTCCAGTATGATATATTCCAGCAGTTTGAGAGTTGAGATTCTAACTCCAGTCATGATCATAGTCTTGACACCCATGAGGTGGCTGAACACAAACTCCATGAATAGGCTTGTTTACTAACCACAAGTGGTTCCACTCACCAAAACCATAACAGCACAGTACACAACAGGGGTGTAGTTGACTTTTACAGCTTCCTGGTGGAAAAGAGCTTTCAGCTGGCCAGCACCTGCAGAGTGCCGAGGCTGTAATGTGCATGTTAGTGGATGTTGGCGAGAAAGACATGACCTCAGTTTCTCATGAGCGTTGTGGAAAGCTTTTATAAAGGCCGTCTTCAAGCTTATTCAATATCAGATGGATGAAATTGGCTAAGACTTCACTGACAGGCTTGCAAGCGGTTCTGTCAGACTGACTCATTTATTGTTCCTTGCGCTTCCGAGACGTTGTGACAATTGGGTTTAGGCATGTTCTCATGAAGCAGACTGTCCAAGCGAATAATAAAAATGGTTGTACTTTGGGTGTGCTGAGGTTTTCCCGTCTCTTCATTTCCCCTAAATGAAATCAGACTGAATGTCAAAACCATCTGTCCTAACAGATTCCCTCCTCTTGAGGCCACCCAGAGGCGTGTTCGTCCGCTTTTTCTCTTTGATTTACGTGATCGCAAAGCGCAGTAACCGTAATGGGTTTGCCCCAGTCAGCTTCCTCAACGTTCAGGAGGTCATCTGGGACTTAAGGACCGCCTAGTTTCAAGGTTGTGGGACGGAATTGAGTTAATTTGATTGGGTGAGGTCTTTTTGAACAAAATGTCTTGAGAGAGGCTTGACCGAGTCAAAGTACACATGGATCAAATGTTTCATGTGATTCATGTATTCACAAGGTGCAGCAGGATCCCTCAATGCTGAGCTCATGATTAGCCACCTGAAAGACTGCCAAGGACAGAATTGTAGCCCAACTGGTGGATATCCAGATGTTTTAAGGGAGCCGCACAGCTTGTATAGAGAAAGAAGGTGGTGATGTGCCAAACTAGCAGTGTAACACTTAACTTAGACACAAATCTTCATGATTGGTTCAAGCAGAAACATGACTGGGCTGTAATTTATGTTTTTATAGCGTCGTTTTCTCTTGGCCATCCTTGTTTCATTCATGGGTGGGACCAGGCTCCTGTAATTTTTCTTTATTATTATTATTATTATTTTTTTCTTTGACTGTGAATCCTACTCCTTATATTCCCTCCCTAATTTTTATTAACCAAATGCATTGTTTAAACCTTGCATTTTTCTACACTGGACATTGCAGTTTTTGTTTTGAGTGGTGTAAAAGATGAGATCACCTCAAATTAAAGGCCAAACTTAACTCTTTTTTTTCATTATTCATTTATTCATTTTCTTTTCGGCTTAGTCCCTTTATTAATCTGGGGTTGCCACAGCAGAATGAACCGCCAACTTATCCAGCATATGTTTTACGCAGAGGATGCCCTTCCAGCTGCAACCCATCTCTGGGAAACATCCATATTCACACACACACATACACTAGGGACAATTTAGCCTACCCAATTCATCTATAGCACGTCTTTGCACCTGGAGGAAACCCACGCGACCATGAGGAGAACTTGCAAACTCCACACAGAAATGCCAACTGACCCAGCCAAGGCTCGACCCGGCGACCTTCTTGCTGTGAAGCAATCGTGCTACCCACTACGCCACCGAGGAGCGTATTAAATGCGTATTAAAATGTCCATGAATTAAAATTTTATCTGTAGTCACAACTGTCTCAGATAAGTGTCTTCTGATATATAGAGCACTACTACTTTTAAAGGAATTGTATGTGAAACCAGATGTGAAACCAGATATTTTTATATTTTGTAGCAACACCGCCACATTTGCCCTAAAGACAACACTTGTGTTCATAATGATATCCAGTGCAATTAACTTTAGAAATTTATACCTTTCTGAAAGTAAAATGTGCTGATCATGCAGCATAACAGATATGTTTATTTTTAAAATATAGCAATTTGATATTTGCTAATTAAAAGAATACAACCATACATTTTCATAATGTTAATTTTGCATATTGTTAAATTTTTTGTGACCAATGGGTAAAACATAGAGGTTTAAAGTAAAGTGGCAGACAATAAAAGTTTGAAATGACAATTAATGAGTATTAATGTGGCTGCACTGAGTCCCCCTGACCTGCATCGATATGTTTGTCGGTAACACTTTACTCTGATGGTCCATTTGAGTATTAGTAGACCGTCTGCTTGATATCTGCTAATACTGACATTTACCAGTCCTTCAACAGACATTTAACTGACCCTAACCCCAACCTAACAATCTACTTAAAATCTAGAGAATTAGTTGTAATGTAACTTAAATTCAACAAACGGACCATCAAAATAAATTGTGACCTGTTTGTCTTAAAGGGATAATTCACAAAAAATTATTCAGTTGATATTCTCTCAAGTGGTTCCAAACCTATTTAGGTTTACCTATTTTTTTGTGTCTTATGTTGAACACAAATGTTTTCTTCTATCGAAATACAAATATTGTCATAATTTGGTCTTTTTTTTTTTTTTTTTTTTGTTTAAGTGAAGTTTATTTGCTAACTGATTTCGAAAGGATAATGTGCTCATGATTGACCACCACTGGTCCCGCATGAGGTAACGCATGATTTACCAATCAGATCATTCCTAAGTCACTATGAATAACCAGAGTTATTAGTTAACTTCGTATTGATGAAACCCCCTTTCACCCCTACTCCCCCTTTTTCTAGATAGGGTAGCACGGCTGCCCTGTCGTTAGCGCTGTTGCCTCAAAGCATGAATGTCACTGGTTCAAGTCCTTACCAGGCCACCTAACATTTTAGTGTGGAGTTTATGGCCCCGTTTACACTAGTGCGTTTTAGTTTAAAAACGGCGTATTAGCATGAAAACGATCTGCGTCCACACTAGCGGATCTCAACAGATCTCCCTCCACCAGAAACGTATATCACGTGACCATTCGCGCACCATTCGCGTACTCTGAGCATGCATGTTTAAGTATAAACAGGAAGCACGTGTCTCGCTCGGCATTTGGTTATTGTTAGTCAACAAACGCTGTTTGAACGAAGAACGCGATGGCAAAGAAAGCAAGAGAAGTCTTTTTGAGGACAGATGAGGAGGTCGAGTTGTTACTTAAAGTAACAAATGAATATAAAACATCCATGGCTATCGAAAATAGTGTTTACAGTAATGGCTGGTCTGCCGTCTGCTGGTGACGTTATAGCCACGTGCGCTTGACGAATAAGGAAAGGATACGCAATGACCCAAAGCCCCAATGACGTATCGGATCTCAGCAGCCACGCCTCTGTTTTCAAAGATATCCGTCCACACGGAGACGCAGCGGCGGCGCTTTAGAATGAAAACGCCCTCTCCAGCGTTTCTTAAACGCTCCGTTTTCGCACCTCGAAAACTCGGTGTGAACCGTAGCAAAACTTATGCGTTTTAAAACAAAAACGTACTAGTGTAAACGGGGCCTATATGTTCTCCCTATGCTCAAGTGGGTTTCTCCCCATTGTGCAAAGACATGCGACTAAACTAAAATTGGTACCACAGATGAGCTCTTAGCCAGCAGTATATCTCTAAATAGCAATCCCTAATTTGTCTTTAGCCACAAACAGCAAGGGATTCTTGACATCTACCTGAGCTCAAACTCTCCTCTTGCTCTGCAAATAAGAGGGAGCCCCGGGCTTAAGGATCTTATGAGCTCAGGGCTCTCTCCCGGGATAGCATTGCAAACACGATTAATAATCAATCATCTGCAATTGGGAACTCTTGAATTTTACTTTATTTCTACTATGTCTATGCTGTAAAAAAAAAACTTGCTTGGTAGTTTTCCAATGCTCGCTTGTTTTTTTTATTTGTTAGATTTATTTTGTTTACTCATCTACTCATTTATTTAATTACTTTTAGTTTTTCCTTTCGATTTACTTACATAAACAGTTAATCTGATAAATAGCAAGCCATTTTTCTTTAAATTTAGATTTCACCCAGACATTGGCATCCTGTGATCCTCGTTGTAAATAAATTTTGCAGGCATTGTTTGATTTTATTATATCATTTAATTCTTTTTTTGATTGGTTGAAAAGGAAAAATGAGCATCTCCTAGAAATTTCTAACAATTTACACTTATTAATGGCTCTCTTTGACCTCAACCATAAAGCCAGCAAAGTTAGCCTCACTAAACCAATGTTGTGCAATATCTTTGTTTTGCTCTTTCTCTTTAATGATGTACTACAGCAATAAGAGGCTTCATAAAGCTCATGTTTCTTTCTTTTTTAATAATCTAACCAAAGTTAAAACACTAAATCTGTTCTTAATAAAGCAGTCCAGCGTTTCCAGTTAGAATAAATAATTGTACTCTCTTGATCAAGTGTTTCTTTTTGAGCAAATAACACTTTTTTTTGCCTTTTGATTGAGGTGCATTTGCAATTACAACACACACATAATTGTGCTCTGACCAAATCGCGTGATGAATGAAAAGTTCACGCTCTCCTGCATGGTTAAAACAAATGGAACGAGTTTAACAACCACTTAAAATGCCTTCATATCCTCAAGTAATTCCTTCTGTCTCATAAAAACTTTCAGTGAGATGGTGAGAACCATTTGTTTTAAAAAAGATGCATGTCTTCACTTCTCACATTTGGCACGCTATGGGTTTGGTTGAGTAGTGTTGATTGCACTCTCTTTCTCTCCAATGCCCGGCTAATTGATACCCAGGCCAAGAGGAACAGGGTAAACAGGAGACAGCTGCATTACCGCTTCTGCCTTCCCATAATGCTCTTCCTGTCAGGCCACATCAGAGGCCAGGAGACGGGTACACAAAGCCAATGTTTGCTCAATCTATCCAAGCGAGGTTGTTCAATTGGGGGAAACTGAACTTTCCCATCGGTGTCATCCTTTTTTTTCTGCTAGTGGTATTCAGTAGGAGGGAAAAAGGTGGTTTGTGCAAATTTGAAGAGCCATATACAGTAGTTTATGGTATTTGTTCCTTTTTAAGATAGATAAGGTTTATTCTTAAAACCTATGTCTTAAAAGTATGTATAAAAAATGTCCTTTTTCTTTAAATATGTTTTTTCCCCTGTTTATTCAATTAAATTTTCTAATGGATTTCATTAATAGTTGATAAGCTGAACTTTAATTTATAAATCTTCTCTTTTCATTTAAATTTGACTTGTTTTTTGTCTTTTTGATTCATATTTGAAGTACTTATTTATTTTTTGTTATAGATTTAAATTTAGATTTGGATACTTTTTAAATTTTAAATAGCTGTGTTAAAAAGTAAGTTGTAACAACTTTAAATAAATAAATAAATAATTGAATAAGTAATGGTGCTGCACTAATTATATTTATTCATAGATATTTACGTAAGATGTTATCTACGCTATTGTTGTCTATTAGAAGTAAAGCGTCAATAGAGCCACTATTTTAGTACAGGGTAGCGCTCCTTTGAAATGAATGTGGGACCAAGG